>BGPR01001008.1:9024-35680 GCA_013235015.1 Araneus ventricosus | reverse complement strand
CAGTTTTTTGCAGATACGAAGTATGTTGATCAGAAGTCATGTCTAATAAAGCCATGCGAATACGTACATATTTGCCATTCCAGCCGATAATGGAAATGTGGAGGAGAGAATATTTGCCTTAATGTCAACTCAATGGTCGGACGAAAGAAACAGACTGCCAATGGAGACAATGGAAGCAATTTTGATTTGTCATTATAATTTTAAAATGACTTGCGACCAATTTTATTAATATGTGAAAGCAGGAAATGATATAATTAAGAAAGTAAAATCAACTTTAAAATATAAGTGGACTTTAAAAAGGATTAGCTGTATGCCTTTTTTTATTATCCGCGTGTTCATTTTATTAGATTGATTTGAAAACAAATAGATTTTAAGCAGAGTAAAATAAACCATTGCCTAATCACTTTTTCATGTTTTATTCATTTTGCACTTAAATGTCCTTTATTAATGCTTGGCAATTATGGTAACCCTAAATTTGGCCAATAGTGCCCCTTTTTCTGTTATTAATAGAAGCCCAATCCTGTATAGCAGGCATGGGTATGCTGCATGTATAGCTACATGAAATGTATTATGCGTTCCAAGATTCCACTGTGTTTGCTAGTTTCAATAGAAAATGGTCTTGATATTCTTTTTAAGATCGCACACAGGTATTGTTATATTAAAAAGAACAGAAGCCATTTTAACAGCCTTATCAGCTTGTTCAATTCCCATTTACATTAACATAAGCTGGTATCCAGCAAAATAAAATGGAAAAAACCTGAGAGCAGTTTGTCATAAATATCTAAAAGTGAAAAAATCAAGGGATGACTATGGAGATTCACTGAGAACCCCAAAATTTAATTGGCGTGAAGAATTTGGCGCGTGTCACGTGAGTAAGATAACATTATAATTGCTTGAGATGTTACCCTCAATTCTTTAAAAGTGAAAGAATGCAGAAAAAAAAATAATAAATAGGAAATCCGATCACTAAACTGTGCTGTAAAATCAATCTAAATAGTTTACCTAATTCTTTTTCCTGATTGTTTATTTTTCATACAAATTCTTTAGTTATCAAAAAAATTAATCTATAGTTGTCTTATTAATGCAAATTGATTTCAAACTGAATAAACTTCCAAACAAATTTGAAATAATTCATCTTTGTTTCTATAAAACAAAAATAGGAAAGACAGTACCGTTGTGCTTTTATTTCTAAGAAATGCTGCTGCTGGTTCATTTTTCAATGCAGTATCCTAAACTCAGGTACCCAGTTTCTTTATCATTGAACTTTATTTACCGCCCATTGATTTGTTTGTTTGATTGTTTGTTTGATTGTTTTGTGGCACAAGAGCCATTGGTTTGGCCATGCTGTGCCAAACAAATGTGAAAATGGTATCAATGTAAAAAGAAATTAAAACAATGGTGGGATGACTGGTGGAAACAGTAAAAAAAAAATTTCAAATCTGTGAATAAAAGTTAATGGACCTTAAAAACGCAAATATTTGAACATGAGGAGTAATGCCAAGTAAATTCGACAAGGAAATTGAAGATGTTTGGAAAAACTGTAAACGCTGGATACCGCCCATTGAAAATGCTTTCGTGTCTAGACTTCTCATTAAGCATTTAATTAAGCGAATAACCTACTTGATGTCGTCATGAAGAATTGTAGGTAATTGACTTTTTTCCGTTCTGCTGATAAATCAGATCTTAATTAACTGAAGCATTTATCTTGAGCGCAGAAATGAAGTTCTATTTCCTTAGAATAAATATCAGAATCTTAAGGAATTCTAACAAAAATTGTAATATATTTTGGGCTGATGTGTTGTCTTTTTTGTTAAAAAGACAAGGAAGCTAATTGATAATTTAGCAATACAGCACAGAAATTCCACTTGCCTTTGTTACCAAAAGTGAAAAGTTTTTTATCTTGAATGTATATTTTTGCTTATAATTCTTACATAGAGTTTGGAGAACAATATAACATTATTTAATGGTTTTAAGCTTTTTCTTTTTTGTCATTAATTTGTTTAAGTATTGCAATTTTTCAATAGGCACATTAGTTTCGATTAGCAACATGAAAACTGTGGTAGTTAAGTTAAAATAAATTATTTCTATTGCATTGATAATTGTATTTAAATAAATTATTTATTATTAAAGTATTTCTTAGCTTTTCTATGGATCAAAATATTTTTACACAAATACAGTGGCTCCCAAAAGTGTTCGTACACTTACGATTTTCAATGAAATAGGGTTCTATCCATGAATTGAAATTAATATTTCAGACTAGGTATTTAATAATAAGATCTATAATCTATTCTAAACAAAACTACATAAAATATTTTTAAAACTTAGTAAAACTTTATTTTTAAGAAATCAATAATCAAAAAGTAACAAAAACTTTATCTCACAAAAGTCTTCGTACACTTTAAAAAAATCTCTACATATTAGAAAATATTCTAATTTTTAGTTAAATTAATATTTAGTAAGATATCCTTTAGCATCCACAACAGCTTTTAAACGTTTGGGAATAGATATCAGTAGTATTTTTGCAATTTCTGCATCAATATTCATCCATCCTTCCATCATTACTATTTTTAGTTCGCTTTTTGTTTTAATGTCGTGTTTTCGTACTCTAACCTCCAGTTCTCTTCAAATATGTTTAAATATGGCGATTGAGGTGGTGTTTTCAAATTTTGTGGACAATTATAGAGACACCAGAGGCGAACGTCGAGAGCCGTGTGCTTAGGATCGTTATCTTGATAAAAAAACAAAGTTGTTTCCAATACCCAAATTTTGGGCTGATAATTTTAAATTGTCTCTTACAATATTTAAATAAAGAGCATGATTCACTATGCCATCAATAAATAACAAATTACCTAGTCCTGATGCTGACATGCACCCCCCACACAAGGACACCTCCACCGCCATATTTAACTGTTCCAACTAAGTTCTTGGGATTAAGTTCCTCATTTTTTCTTCTCCATACCATTATACGTCTATCGGAACCAAAAATGTTAAATTTGCTTTCATCTGCAAATAAGATATTATTATTCCAATACATTTCGGGTTTATTTAGCATTGATTTTGCGAAGGAAAGCCTAAGCTTTCTGTTTTTCGCACTAACAAAAAATTTTCTACGGGCAGAACGCCCATTTAATCCAGCTGCTCTGAGAAATCATCGAACAGTTTCAGGTGAAATTGAGAGAAGTAGAAAATTTTTCATTAAATTCTGAAGAAACTTTTAAAGCACTCAAACGTGGATTTTTCACAAATTTTCTAATTGTAAATCTCTGATCACGTTTTGTTAACTTTGCCGGTCGACCTTTTCTTACCTTGTTTTCGATCCAATTTTCTTCTTTAATGCGTTTTAGCACATACTGCACTATAGAATGAAATAAATTAATTATTTTAGCGATATTCCGAACTGATTTACTACTGCTATGATGAAAAACAATCAATTTTCGAATGCTTATTGTTGTTTCTTTATGACTACGAGCCATTTTTAAATAATAAATAGAATATTACGGTGTAAGCAAGCAAAAATTAAAGCCAAACGATTTTTTACATGCCACCACAATGCAAAAATAAAAATAAAGCAACAGACGATAATTTAAATTATGAATTTATCCAAAAATATTTCAGTGTATGAAGACTTTTGTGACATAAAGTTTTTGTTACTTTTTGATTATTGATTTCTTAAAAATAAAGTTTTACTATATTTTAAAAATATTTCATGTAGTTTTGTTAAGAATAGATTATAGATCTTATTATTAAATACTTATTCTGAAATATTAATTTTGATTAATGGATAGAGCCCTATTTCATAGAAAACCGTAAGTGTATGAACACTTTTGGAAGTCACTGTATATGGGTGGTTTGTAGGATGTATAAGTAAAAATTAGACATCACAAAATTGCATTTGATATGCATAATATATAATTTGGCATGTAGTTACTTCTTGGTTAACAGCTCACTGAAAAAAAGCTTTATAAAAATTTTAATTAAATTTTTAATTGTTGTTTCTTTATGACTACGAGCCATTTTTAAATAATAAATAGAATATTACGGTGTAAGCAAGCAAAAATTAAAGCCAAACGATCTAATAAATACTTTTTGGGTGGATCGTTACTCGTTGCTATGTAATTAAGGGTAAATTTCTAAAATTAATATAAAAGTAGAGGAATCAAGCCTAACATATTACCATGCTACGTTACATGCTAGACTTTCGAAACGCTTTAATTTTTCTAATATTCCATAACTTTGAATGATTAATAATAATAAAATATTACAATCATTTAATACCGATCGCATCAATCAGAAACTCACCTGGTAAAAATAAGTGATGTAATAATTAAATTTTGAAACCGTTTTATTAAAATATATCTTTATTATTTACATTAAAAATATGTTGACAGATTTTAATGTAAATCGAAATTTCAAAATAAATAAATAATAGAAATAAAATCTTGTTTCTAATTTCCTCCAAGATTCTACTTTAAAAAAATTCCGATTCGCTACTAGCTTAAAGACGTAATAATTCTTTTATTTGTTAGCCATGAAGTTTTAGACCACAGATCCAGTACCTAAGATAATTTATTATTGATCTTGTTTCAAATTACGTTCCTTCTCTTATTTGTCATCTGATTTTATTTTAAGAAATATAGTAAAGTAGGAACCGACTTTACAGCACCAGAATCTGATTCTGATGTTAAACGTTTCTGTTGCCTATAATTATCCTCTTCTAAACTACAATAAAGTACCTAAAATAAGTTATTATTGATATTGTTTCAAGTTAAGTCCTTTTGTTATACGTGATTTTGTTTGATATATTAGAAATATGGCTTTCAGTTGGATGAAAATAAATTAATTTCTATCTTGTTTTCTTAATCATCAAAAAGCTTTTATATCAAAGGAATGTGTTTCTTTAAAAATCATTTATTACTTTCATTTCAATTTACACCAATCGCTATTCAATTACAAAATATTATGTGATAATTTCAATAATTAATGTAACTAGAAGTTTCTTAATATGCTATAAAACTTCTATCTGATACACTTGCATATGTGATAAGGTGTGCGGGTCAAGAAATGTTCAAATCAATCTTTGTGAGATCTTCAAAAGTCTAGTAATTATATACTGTAGAATAGTAATTCTTTCTTTAAGAAAGCATTCTCCAATTAACACAATTATGTTAATACGTTTGATTTAAGTTGTAATTACCATTACATAGTTTGATTTGCCATTTTGAGTTACAGCTGTTTTAAAAAAACATTGATGAAACCCCGAAACAAGTACAAATAATTCGAAATAAAGTTCTTCGCATAATAACAAACGTGTCCTGGTACATAACAAACTCTGTTATACACTCTGACTTGAGAGTAGAGAAGGTGGAAGACCACAACACAAAACTGGCTACAGATCTTTTTATAGGCATTTTACATCATACAAATCCAATCATTCGTTCTCAAGTTCTTTTTGCTCACAACAATTCTAAATACAGTTTATCCAACAAAACTACAAAATGGAACCTTCGGCTCAAACTCCCTTAATAAATCTGTTTCGTTGCCATACGGACTCTCTTCGGTGGTTAAAACTAAATTTAACTTTCACGTTAAAACTTTAGTAAAACCCATGTCATTCACAATAATTGTATTTTTATATAGTCCATTGCAATTAGACCGAAAAATGGTAAATAGGGGAGAAAACATATAAAGTTTTGAAACTTTGGTCAAATACTCCATTGACCTCAAGGATATGAGAACATAAAAGTTTCCACCCCTCAGGGGGAGCTTCCTCCAGGGTTTAGTTATATTAACGTCCCGTTTTGAAGCAAAACGGGGGCTATTTTGGGACGAACTCGTAATTTCGTACCGAGGTCAGATGACGAGGGCGACATCTGAGCTGGCACACCCCTCTCCAAGCTTCCGCGCCGCACCAGCGGGATGACGTTTGACCCTCTACATATGATTTAACGTGCAACAAGTTCAGTACAAGACGGATGTTCTGTGGAATCGGGTTTTGAATCTGGAACTCTCCGGCTCCAAAGTCGAGACCTTACCACTAGGCCACCGCGCCCCCAAGGCCTTCGCGGTGTCAAAGAGAGAAAAGTAAAAAACAGTAAAACTGAAGATCTACTCTGATCCACCCAAAGGCCAATAGGTTATCAATCCAACCGGCTTCCTAGAATTTGTAAAAATATACGACAATTCTCCAGTACATAAAAAAAAACTTACCAGTACATTACGACAAAATGGAATTTAGACAAAACAAGTCAAAAGAATAACTTATGAAATGTAAAAAGTAAAATAAAATTTTTAAAAAGGAAAGAATGAAAGTAATTATAATAATTAAATAAAGTAACAATAAGTAAATGTCAATGAAAATATTGGTTAAGCATCATCTGGTTCCTTTGTCAAGAGTTGCTCCACAGTTTGAATGACAGAGTTCCTAACAAGTTGCAATTTCAGAAAAGTTTTTAGTTCCACATGCTTCCAGCCAAGAGGCCACAATTCACGTTTATTTTTCCAAAGGTCTTTGATAATTTACAGAACCGCACCTACTTCTTTCCCACACTTATCGTCTTTGTCAAAAAATCTAGGCTGATGAGATTTGGTGAAATGAAGAATGACAGATATAATTATGGTAATGGTCTTTTTGCATCAGGGGTGATCTTAATCTTGGAGATTCTTCATGATCTCGAGGATGCATTTTTGAAATTACAACCCTTTCTTTTTGTTTACTTTGTATACGAGAAAGTAAAATAAATCTATGCTGCAGTTTTGAAAAAAGTAATTATTTGATTATAAGTTGTCTGCAGAGGACAGATCGATGTTGGTGCAGTTTTGTACAGCTAACTACACGCATTTAACTACAGTTAAGAGCCCGAAGCTTTTCCCAAGTACATAACTGTGTCCAACTGAGGTGCAAATTCACCAATTTGGAGTAGCATGAGCGCAATAAATTCTCAAAGTTCTTTAACAAGATAAAAAAAAGGAATAATCTTGACAGTCATCATGATTTATCATTCAAAGCATGAAACTAAGTACCATAAAGTCCTCTCGACTAATTACACATTATCATTTGACAGACACTCACAACATAAAACGAGTTGTTGCTATAACCAAGGCAAGAAAAACTGATTTCCCGTTTGCATAACAGCATTCAATAGAGACTCATAATTTAAAGGTCCAAATTCATCAAATTAAAACGCCATTAGTGCAACAAATCTTCAAAGATTTTAAAAAGATCAAAATTAATGCTCTTCACATCCATCATGATTTATCATCGAGAATACAAAATTGAGCAAAATTAAACCCTCTCGACTAGTTATACATCAATACGACAGAAATGAGCAGTATAAAACATGTGTTGTTTCAATAAACATGGCACGCAAACAAGTTTTTTTTTATCTTAGCTCAATCGTTGGAATTTCCTCAAAGTTTTTAAGAGATAAAAATTAATGTTCTTGTCATCCATCATGTTATATCATTGAAAATGTAAAATTGAGTTCGGTTAAGCCCTCTCGACTAGTTATACATCATTACACGATAGATACGAGCAGCATAAAACGTGTTGTTTCAATAAGCATGGCACGGAAACAACAGTTTTTCATCTCAATGCAACCGCTGGAAATTTAGAATTCAGAATAATTCCAAAATCGGCGGTCACAGTTATGATTTAGAGCCCTTTTCAGGTCTGCATCTGGCATTATGTATGAAGCCCCCACAAAACATGAATCAAAATGCTAATTCCGTGTCGAAGTCTCTTTTCACTTGTTAAACGGGATATCCATCATCAATAACTGTCATCGGTAACAGCGCATGAATCATCTTGTTAAGGAAAATAGGCCACTTCATCCTGACTGAGATATTTATAACCCATAATGACATCGAAAAGTGAAAAATAAGCGTGAAATATGGTTTTCTAGCAGATTTAGAGGGAAGTAAAATATGAAGAAGACTCGCTTTTTCTTCTAAAGTTGTTAGGAGGATCGATACCTTGCAAAATCCCGCGCCGAGTAACAAGCTTCGGAGGATTGGAGCAAAAATTCGGGAGTGATTTGTTAGGAAGATTCTTTTTAGGGGAAAATATTAGATAAGAAGAAAATAATTAGCTAATGAACTCATTGTTCGTTTTTAGGAAAAGTAAAGTAATTTGATTAAAACAGCTGTCAAGAAGCCACGGAATAATTGGAGGTATTTGGCTTGGTAAGGCATTAGATATTTTTATAAAAGATTGAGTATTTAAGAAGATGTTTTTAAATTTTTCGAGTTTTTTCTTCTTTACTTAAACGTATTTGTTTTAATATTAAAATATTTGAGCTTCGTGAAAATGTTTACTAAATAGTAACCTGCCGAAAATTGGAGAATTTCACATCTGTGGTCAATTTTTTCCATTACACTTTAATTAAATTTCTATGAAAATAACTTTATAAGTAATTAGGATTATTTGGCTTTTCTAAGTATCAACCAGTTTTTATACAAATATTGCAAAATACCAACGAATACTGAAATGAATTTTTCGTGTTACATTTGCAGGATTTCGTTTATCAATACGATGTCTCGAAATAGTAATTGATGATAAAACAAATAGACTCTATATCAAAATAGAAAATTCACAAATAATTCACTTTTAAATTTTCAAAGAGGGATTTACAATTTCTCTAATTACTTAAAAGATGAAATTTAAATCTAATTACAGAACAGAATTATAATTAATTAGTTAACAACTATTTATATATAACTGAAGAGGCTTAGATTTCTTTCCCAGCGCTGTCTACTTTCTATTATATAATTTTATTTCACTGAGAACTATAATGATTGGCTTACGTAGAGAAGAGAGCATTGTAGATTACGTAGAGAATTGTAGACCATCATTTCTCCAATCGTGTTTGTCTAAAATGTTATTCTGGCAAACTTTCCCAAGGTATCTGGCTCTCGTATGTGTTGTGTTTTGAAGGAAAACATTGAAAATTTCGAGTCATAAAAATTTAATATTTCTTCGATAGTATGTCTTACTTCTTTTTGAAATATCGGAAACTCATAATATGTTACTTTTATTTACAGCTCCTTCGATTAGCTTGGTAATTTATTTCTTATCAAACTTGGCATTTTTCATTCAATTGCTTTTTTTCTCTAAGCATATGGAATACTGTCGCTTTACTGTTTTGATATATTTTTTTTTGTTTAAAGATGCTGTGTAAAGAATTAAACTCTCTTTTCGTAGGGAAATTCTGAAATATGCTACAGTTAGCTTTCCAACTTCATTTTATGAGTAACTAATTAATATGTATTGATATTTCTGTGTAAAAAGAACGAACTTCTTTGAAAGAACAGGGTGTTCGGGTTAAAAGTATCAAAAATTAATTGCTTACAATTAATTTTGGATACAGGTTAATAAACTGTTCCTCCGTGGATGGGAATCCCCTCCAGGATTTTTTGGGTTCAGCCTCGCATGCGTACAATAGTCAGAAATATGCAATAAAGTGAAAATTGTTGTCTTTATATGCTAGAAAGCTTTGCTTTCCACAAATTCCATCGAGTTTTCTGTTCCAATAGGACGGTTCTCCATCGCACTATCATGTAGGCGTTCCGCGTTTTTCAATGAGACATTTCCAGGACGTTGGATCGGAAGAGCGGGACAAATTGCCTATCCACCAACTCCCTGCATTGGTGTCCATTACACATTTTTACGTAAACTTACGTCCTTCCATGCTGGTCTAATAAGGTGTCGAGAAAGGAAAAAATTATTACGCTTTTCGTGATGAAGTTAAACGCTTATAGCTTCGCAACCAAATAGCATAGAGAGTTGGTTTTAACTTCATTTAACAGAAAAAGGTGGACATTAAAGATTGCAAAAAGAATTTTAGATTGTGGAATTACTGTTTAGCCACAGTCGAGTTGCAAAGATGGTAAAAATCCCGAAGAATTTTGATGACATCACAGCGACGATGCGCGCGCGCAATGACCAACCTAGCTTCCCGCTCTTTCTCATACCTAACTGTCTGGCGGCCTCAGTTGCTTGCTGAGTCGCTTGTGAGCGGTATATTAACTGGATTTTCCAAATTTTGTTACCAGAAGGCATTTGATTTTCTTGAACATCATTTTAATATCAATATGGTTCCTACAAACTATCCAAGTGCATTAGGCAATTCATTCATCGATCTTACGTTCACGCGAAATATTACTCCAGAATTGTTGAATTACGTTTGCTATTTCACGTGCCATCGTCCGATTTAAGATTAAGATAAGATTGTTACTAACAGAAATTGTATCCAATATTAATAATATGAATAAATATATTACATTTGAAAAAAGAATTTTTTCCCGAAAAAAACCCAACCAAAATCACGAATCAGTCATCTAAATTGAGTGTCACATATAGTTACTTCAGTCACGTAGTCTCAGGGTCACAAAGAGTAACTTCAGTCACATAGTCTCAGAGTCACAAATAGTTACTTCAGTCACATAGAGCTACTTTAGTCACAGAAAGTCACAGTTGATTAAGGTAAATAAGTTTACTCCCCTCAATCCCAGCGGCCGCTTCAAAGAGGCAGCCTCCCGTCGAATTTTTTTTTCTGGGGATTCATTAAATCGGCTGTGTATCAACAAAAAATTGAAAACTTGGGTGAGTTGAAGATGCATATAATTAAAGCAATTCTAATAACTCCTAACATGGCAAGACTCTATTACGGTTTAGACATGTGTCGTGATATGGAACTGTATTGATATTAATCAAATCATCAAGTTGTTCTTTTTATTTAAATAGAGATATTTTTGAATGAGTAGTTCTGTCATTATAAATCATTATTTTTAGCCCGAACACACTGTGTAATGCAAGACTGTATACCATAAAGATGAAAAAGAGCCATTAATTATAAAGCAAACGATGGCAAGAGTTGAGTGACATTTTAAAAGAGTTGCTGTAGTACACAGTACTGTATTAAATAGAGAAGCGACTGCCCCGACTGTCACCTAACCTTACAGACAGAAAACTAGTATTTTCATCAATCTACTGGAACCTTTATGCTGGCTACGAGTTTTGATTAAGCGAACGCATAATTCATAGCGCACTCACACAATGTGTTTCACTTTCTCCCTATGTGATGACATAGTTTAGTTATATTTCTGCTACTTATCGTTGACTAGCTCTTTTCAATTTATAATATGCATGTATACGTGTCTCTTGCTCTGTTTGTTCAAAAATACTTTTTCTTCTATCCGTATCTGATCATAGCAATGCCTTTCAGTTCCTATTAGCGCACGACAATATTCATAGGATATCTGTACAAAGTTCTGCGGCATTCAGGATATCGCAGCAACATCGTGAAAATATCTTAAAACATCTTGTGTTAATAGTATTGTTGAAAATCAAAATTTTGCACACTTTTATTTAACTTCATGTTTGTAGCGGTTACAATTCACTGCCTTCTCCTTTTTATGGTAGGTGGCGCTACTAGAGCCATCCGGGTTTTTCCCATGATGCCTCTCTCTCTTTTTCTTCTGTGTACTTGTGTTGTTGTTCCCTGTCTTGCGTCTTGTACCTTTTAATGTACTGTGTCGTGGAACTTAGCCATCTAATAAAAGTGGTTCCTGAAATTGAATTAATTCTTCAACAGCGGCATTCCATATAAACATGAGTCTCGTCCCTCTACAAAGATATAAATTTATAATTTATTTATAACCCACTTCGTGATGCACTAGAGTTTTTATTTTATACATATGTGTGTTCTGGAGCACATTGCACTACTTTAATGTTTTCAAATGTTCGCTTAAGTAATGGATTAATTTATTTAAATTTTTATTATATTTACTTGGCGTCACTTGGTAGTGAATTTCAGAAAAATTGATGTCAAGATACCAAAACATTTGTAATAATAAATTATAAATCATAGTTTAAATAATAGAAATAAATAAAATAATAGAAATAAATTTAAAAATTCTGTTTTGCAGTACTCTAATAGAAGTGGGTTTTTAAAAATTGTTTTATTAAATTTATTATTTATTCCCTACGATCTTTAGAATCTAATGTTGGTAGCAAATCGAAATTTCTGAAATCTATTTATAAATATAAAGATATTCGTTATCATTTTGTATCTAACATTCAGTTTCTCAAGAATTGATTTATTCGCCCGATAATACTATTTCCATAAACTGAAAAAGATGTTCTTTCAACAATGTAGTTACTGTCAGCTATCAAGTGATAAAAATACATATTTCTCTATAGGCGATAAAAATGCATATTCTGAACAAGCATCGTTTCATCATTTCTGTTCAATATCTTTAACTGAACTTTATCCATAGGTTCATATTACATCGTTATTTTAAAAGTTTCTTTTAATATTTTGGCTTGAAACATGAAATTGAGTAACTAAACACGCTTTTAGTTTCAGAAAATCTCATAAAAGTTTCATTTTACTTTTCAAATTGTTTGCCATATTACCGTTAAAAACACGTGAAAAAATGTTTAAAATTGTTTTCTTAGTTTCAATTTATAAAAAATAATTCTTAGAGATATTTTCGAAATATATTTTTCATTGCCTTCCAGCGAAGATTTTGTTTTTAGAATTATTTTTTATTATGGTGTGAAGTTTCTTTTCAAAGTTTTTCATTCAGTAATTAGGCAATCTGTACACAACTAACTAACATGTCTTTTGAAACACGAAAAAATATTTATTCGCGGGTAAAACTTGTTTAAGTATGACAATAACCTGTTTTGAATCTCTAGGGTATTACTGAATAAATTCTTTTATGATTTATAAATGCAAATTTAATGAAAATTTTCGGCTTAGAGTTAAAATATTTGTTCTTAATTGAATCCATTCTTTATTGATGAGCCTCAGGGTATTTCTACAGTCAATAAAACCCCAGATAACTGTTGATTTATGTAAATATCGTTGAAATTTTTCCACTTACCTCAAATTTTATAGATGCTCTCAAAGCATTGGGTCAAAAATTAACGTAGAGTTTTGCAACGGCATGAATCCATTGGACTAATTGGATCATGGGCTCCATTGATCCAAAAACGCCTAAAAATTTTCTACACTTATTTTGTAATCTAAAACTAATAAAATTATTTAATTATATTTAATCATAATAAAAGTAAAAAACATCATTAGAGCTTGTAACTAGACAACCATCGACTTTCTAATGTTACAGAAACATGTGTATCAATTAAAAACTATTCATATAGAGGCTATTAATGAGAAAATTCTAAATTATGCATGTAATAGATGTTCCCTACATTACGGAAGGTGAATTTCAAATTCCTAGTTGGAAAAGCCATTGATTTACGAAATTGTAAAGCGTTAATCAGAGAACAGGTGTTTTTTTAGGGGTGGTGGCTCCTCTTTCGTTTTACTCGGTAGGTACTTTGGTTGGACTGCAGGCCCTCAAATTCCTAGTTATTGTTCTGATGGAGCGTCAAATTAGTCAACCCCAGGCCGGTCAAATTTGTTAAGACGCTCTTTTGAGAAGGGGTGCTTGCAGCTTTTAAGATTTGATAAATTTTCGCAGGAATATAATATAAGAAATATGAATATCTAATGTCTATCTATACTTATAAAAGTCAATGTTTGCGTGTGTGTGTGCGATGTCCAGACGAATCTATCACACTTACAGCCATGAAATTTGGCACACAGGTATTCGTAATGGTGACTCAATGCACCTCGAATCCGGAATTTTAAAATTTAATCTAGAAAATTTTTATTTAATATTTTGTGTTGTTTTGGGTCATTTTTGGCACGTTTACGGCTGTAGTAACTTTTCTAATGATCGTTAAAAAAACAATCAATGCACCATCGGATAGAACAAGCAATGTTTGTTCTAATGAAGTTTGTTTTGAATTTTTAACATAATTTACTGAATTCTGAGAAATTTTTAAATAATAGTCACTTTTCATTTATATTTTTAACTTTCAATTTTTATTTTCTTGCATCCTACGTTATAATAACGCTACCGTTTTCAATTTTTTTTAGGTATAAACCGGAATATTTGTCCCTGTTTTAAAACAAGAATGGTTGAAATATCTTTTTACTCCGATTTTCTATGAATTTCTTTATTAATCAGTTAAAAACATTTTCACTCGCATATTCGAATCGACAGAGCTTTCGTCCGACCCTAGGTTACCCGCAGCTCCCAGAATGCATTTCTACTATCCTATTGGCTGGCGGTATCAAGTCACGTCAAACTCTCGATCATTTTATTGGGTCAGATAATCTTAATTACTTCATTTTACTGATCCAAGAATCATTTGATTTATATGTTTTATAGACGCGCATATATGCTGATATCTTTAGTCAAAAGAATGTTCCTGCGTGCACTTTAACTAAAAATCGAGGGCGAAATCAATAATATATATATATATATATATATATATATATATATATATATATATATTGATCTCGTTTTCAAAACTTTCGGCTTTTTTTTTTATTTTGTTGAAGTCATTATTACGCCGTGCGCGTACTGCCAGTCTAAAAATAAAATGCAATAATACCTCAGTTTTCACTGACTGCGGTTATCGTCGGTTTCGGTTTTCGTCGATATTTTTTGTGAAAATTTCTCTCGGTTTTCGCCTTTTTCTTCTTATTTCTTTGACGTCTCACTTGACCTCGCTGCTAATTTTATGAAAACAAACGGAGAAGGCCTGAGTTCGGACAAATCTGAGATCGAAAAATTTGTGTCCGAAACCAAAGATTACGTATAGACTGAAAGATTCAACCCCAACAAGTGTTTAACTGTGGTGAAACTGGCCTCTTTTGGAAGAACATGTCAAAAAGGACGTTCATTACACAAGAAGAAAAGGCTAGGACATAAGCGTATGAAAAATAGTCTGACTCTTTTGTTGTATGGTAATGCTAGTGGTGATTGTAATCTGAAGCCCTCACTAGTATGCCATTCAGAATCTCCTGGAGTGTTTAGCAGTTTTATATTCATTTCTTATTGATTTTTGTATTAAATATATTTATTTTCTATAAAATTCGTTTTTGGTACAATTTTTGAGTGTCAGAAGCTAATTAATTTGGCTAACATTGATTCATACAGATATAATTGACTCGGTTTCGTAGATTTCGGATTTCGCCGATTGTTTTTGCAGGGATTATTGACAAAAACCAAGGGATCACTGCATGTAAATATGTATATAGTATGAATACATCTATATCTATATGTATCATTAATGAGGAAGTCAAATATTTTAAATGTAGAGAAAACAACGGGGGAAATTTTGTAACTTTTTCATCTTTTAGATCGTGAGTAAAACATCAACTAACTACTTTTATTATAAAAAGGTTTAATTTGAATTGCGTTTTCTGTTGGTGTTCCTTTCTTTTCATTACACTCTGCATTTTTTTCAATATGCTTAGAAGCTGCAAATAATTATTATTTTAATCCCTGTAATGTTTATATTTCTTAAATTGTAAATTATTTTTTTGATTTATATGAAAACATCAAACAGTTACTTTTATAACTTTCTCCTGTGTTGCTCTGTCGGAAAAAGGCAGATTTTGAAATGAATTCTTAAACCCTTTGTAGACCTGTGTATAAATGGACTCAACATCAGATTTTAAGCGACATGTCCTATGTCTGGGTTGACTCGCCATCAATTTTTCACCGGCAAGACCTATGTCGAGATGGACTCGACACTTTTGATTCAAATTGGTTTTTTTATGCGTTAAATTTCCTTAAAATGCAATTATTAATAAATTGACAGAAAATGGCGTGGACTTGCTGGAACGCTTTTAAAAAATCATTTGGACTGCAAAGGGTTAAAAAATTAATTCTGAAATAAGTATATATTTTCCATTGCTACTTCTTCTATTGGAAGAAATTGCTTTTAACTTTTTCAAATTCACTTGATGTTTCGCTTTGAAAATTACTAAATTTATTTCAAAAATGAGTGTTAGATATGTATCTGAGCATAAATTTGTAAAGGAAAACAAATTAGCATTTTTTTATTTCCAAGAAATTTGTGGTTTCGCAGTGAAACCGATGAACGGTAACGGACTATTTTTCCTCCGAATAAGTAATCACCGAAATGCAATTTAAATTATATATTTAATTTGTAAGTGTACGTGAGTA
The DNA here is from genome assembly GCA_013235015.1 of Araneus ventricosus. NCBI lineage: Eukaryota > Metazoa > Arthropoda > Arachnida > Araneae > Araneidae > Araneus > Araneus ventricosus. Next base: position 19,627 of record BGPR01001008.1, on the reverse strand, counting down.
TTCAGGATATTCATCATTCATAAAATTCAATTTTTACAAGAACCCTCGTCATTTTCTTTCTCTTAGAGATCAAAAGCAATTTAGCTCTTGCAATCCCAATATCTTTGTGAATACTAACGGTATTAAACTGGAAATTTTATATAAGTTGGCCTATGTATCTGGCTCTTTTAAGTTATGAAAGAAAACTTGCACTACGCTTCGCCCATGCGTAGTAAAAAAATGCTCAATGTGTGGTTTCACTGCGAAACCAATGGATGAAAAAGTGAAAGCTATGTATTCCAAAAGCATCGTTATGATTTCTGCGAGGGAACAAGTCCAGACATGGAGATCGGTGGATCGTGGGTTAGAGAACCCTTTCCATTAAATACGCGACCTATGTGTGCACATATTGCCCTCTAAGTCTAATTTCATTGCTAAAAACTGCTCAACTTGTTGGGATGTGGAAACGTTATTGTTTATTTAGTAGAAGTGCCGCTTTTGCTAATTTCACTTTTTCAAATGGGTGGGTTTGATTTGGTTCAATTTCGTCATAGTAACGTCCCGTTTTGAAGCAATTTTGAAGTGTATTTTGGGACGGACATTATAATTTTGAACCGCGGCCAAATGACAAGGAAAACACCTGAGCTGGCACTCCCCCTCTCCAAACTTCCGCACCCCACCAGAGGGAGGACTTTTGGCCACTGGTTATGGTTTAGAGTGTAACAGGCCCCATACACGGTGGATCTTCAGTGAAATCGAGTTTCGAATCTTTTACCTTCTGGTCCCGAATCCAAGACGTTACCACTAGGTCATCGGGGCCCCTCAAATGGGTGGGAGTGTTCTTCTCCAGACTTTCTCGTATACATACTAAAAAAATTCGCGCTTTGCATTGTAGTAAAGAAAACCGAGTAGGTATTTTGGGTAGGTTTTTTCTATCGATTGTATCCAAAATTTGACACAGATCTACAATTATGGTGTAAAGACAACACACCAACTTTTAATTATTCAACTCGTTGCGTTTCTCAGTTATCGCGTTCACACTGAAGCGAATATACAAACCGACAGACGGTCAATCAATTGACAGATTTGCTGCAAAATTTGATACAGATATAAAATGTTGGGGATAAAACCATGTACCAAATTTTATTTTCTGCATTTTCGAGTTATCGTGTTCACATGATCAAGGTTGGTTCGGCATACAGGCTCATGAAAGAAACATAGATTTCATCAAAAATTTAATTGAAATCTTCAATTTGGTTAATACCATGTAGAAAATTTCATTTGTGTAGCTTACTTTGTTTGTGAATTGTCGTGCTCACAGACAGACAAAACCATTGTTTTTTGGACTGTCTGAAACAGGTAGATTTATGAAAATTTCGAAGTAGAATTTTTAATGATTACAATACTTTCTGCTTGCATACTTCGTACAACGGCATGAGGTCCGCACCAATTACACGCCAAATATTTAAACGGTAATCAAATACATTCGGACTACTTTGCTAAATTTTTGTGCGTAATGAAATGAATAAATGAAATGGCTACGAATTGAATGTTCTTTGATAAATTTTCATTTCGTAGATGCTTTTGAACTCAGTAATATTTTTTTATCTCTCTTTTATTGAATACTCTGCAATCTTTCTATATTCAATTCATATTTATCAAATGGTAAAGTCACATTTTTTATTTACAGCAGTAAAACCGTGCGACACTTTCAGACATCAATCTTCCCTTTCCCCCATAAATACACACAAATACGAAGTATATAGACAATATATCAAATGCATTTTATTAATATGAACTTTATTTACAATTTAAAATTCCTCTTCACGTGGTATCATCCTCACCATGAATCTTGAGAATCTTCATCTTGAATTTTGTCTTTTACAGAAATATTTTGAGTAAAACATTGGCCTTGATTTTCCAGCAAGGTTAAGGTATCATCCTCGTCATCTGACACGGCTAAAAATTTCGAGGTCCGCCCCAAAAATGTCTCCGTGTTACTTCAAAACAGGACTAAACTAAACGGATATTTCAATAACGAAAAAGGAAAGTGCATAAATAGAAGTTGATGTCTGGTGTTTCCCTTAATCGACTGTGGAGTCATTATTTTGACTTTCCTTCGCTAGCATACTCTACTTATTGGAATTGTGGTGATTGAATAGGACAGGGGAGTGATTAGAACAGAGACAGATTAGTTCAACCTGGGAGTAAAATCCCAATCGTTTTCTGGTATAGCAGTTGTACCCTCCGGCCAGCAAAGCAAAAGCAGAAATTCGATTATAAGTGAATCTCCGCGTAAAAAGTAAAGGCTAAAATGGATCAATGGTCACATATTAATTCTACAATTTGTTTGTGTGATTTCCAATAATAAAATATCCTCACTCAATATTAAAAAATTATTGAAAGCTTTTCGACTCTAAGAATGTCTTTGTAAAACCGATACTTAAAAGGGTAATCGTTGAAACAAACACCATAAAACGTCTTCATATTTTTATTAATTTATTTTTGATAATTAATTAGCGCTACTTCAGCTAGTTAATTTTACAGAAATTTGAGTATTAATTGCAGTGGTGCCGCGATGGAGGACAAGGCGGGTATAGAGGCCCCAGGCACCAGTCTTAGGGAGGCTCATCGAGGCAAAAAGGTGGTCCGTTAATGTCCCTTTTTAAAGCCAAATATGACTAGGGAGCGAAAAATAATACAGTTCTCTAATAGCACAAGACGCTCTACAATATTGCTGCAATAGCTTCACGAAATATCGTTAGGCATTCAAATATGGAACAACGTCGCAAAATATGATACACTATATTTGTGCCAATAGAGTTGGGCACCATTAAGATATGCTAAGCCACTGATGGCGAATGAACGGAAGGGGCGAAATATTATTTTATACCCCGAGTTCCACTTGCGCTCGCTACGCCATTGATTAATTAAAATAACTTTAATAATAGTTGGTAAACATGCAGACCCCTTTGAGAGCTACATTAACCAGAATGCAACAGCGGTTTCATCTTTTGAACTCATTGTTAATTTAACTCACTTATAATATAAATAAGCTACCTCATTGTTCGGAAGACAATGCGCCGCAGCGCAACAGTTCATCTAATCTTTTTCTAAGAAGTGTTACGCAACACGATATGTGCATAATCTTATCATTCGAAACCATCTTCTAAAGAGGCATGCCCGTGAACAATTTAATTTTGAAAATTACACACCTAATTGTTCATACCGAGGTTGAATCTGTTTGTCTGTTCGCCATTGTGCAACTTTTAAAGTCCCGCAGTTTTCCATTGCAAACGAAGAACTTCGTCGAAACAACATCCCCGTATGTTACACACCCTCGGCATTGATGCATACGACACAAGTTGCTGTTCTAAATTCAACCATAACAACGATTGCCCCAACCATCATTACTCTCAAGCAACTTACCGACAAGAATTCCCAACAACCGTCCCATCGGGGAAAAGTTTGAAAAATGTATTCACCTCTCGCTTGCTAAAACCCGAGAAACAGAACAAAGCTATAAATTTCCAACCAATCCCACCAGGATTCTAAAATTCCGAGTCTTAGCGAAGGGGCAATGCGAACTCTTTTAACACTTCTGGCGAGGGTTGTATTATGCGCATCCGGGGATTTGTGTTGGGGTATTTGATGACGTCACGGTATTTGCATATTCCTAACGATGCGCGTCTGTGGGGGATAGTCCCCCGGCCAGCCCTCCCACTCGATCCCACATAATGCCGAGAACATCCCCTCCTCTCCGGAAAGAGGAAATAGTTGAGAATTTAATGAAATGGTAATGGCTTATCCTTCGTCTTGCTTTTAGCCGGATGAGAATTCGCCTCTCTGCATGATTACTCGATGTCTGCAGCAAGGAAAACGCGAATTTAATAAAATACGCGATCTTTTCTGTCTCCTTTTGTTCTTTTGTGAGCCTCCTTTTGCGAGGGATGGATATTATTAAGGAGGGAGTTATTACCCGGTGGTGTGGATGGCAAGCATAATGAAGCGGTTTAAGGAGTTTGATTTTTCTGCCTGCATATTTCCCTTCTTGCGGGTAATTGCTAGTTTCTCCACAACTCTTATTACTTAAATGTGCTTTTCCGAATGTAAGCATGCCTATTTCTTCCCTCGCTTCTGATAATTTACATCATGCTGCAGGTGTAACTCTGATTATTTGGGCGACTGAGCAATACGAAAAGTGCTCACAAATGGTGAAAAGACTAAATTCATGTATCCGAAGAATGGTTAACTGGTAGATATTGAAACCATGGAGGCTTTTTGTTGGTTAAAATCTGTGCTAGTTTATTAGAATAACTATCACGGGATTTACAACAGAACATTAAAAATTCGATTTGTACATCAAAGAAACTTTCGTAGTAACTTCGTTCCTGCTAAAGATTATTCCAGAAAGCTTTAGTGTCGTACTCCTCTCCCTCAATTCCAGTCTTTGGAAAATTGAAAAGTCACGTCAGTGTGATATCTTTCACATCTATGATCTAGATCCTGAAATTAGTCTCAATAGTGCTTTGCAACACAAAAATGAAATGCTAACTAAGCAATTTCAATGGCAGAATCTTTAAATGATTTGTAGGGGAACAGCTGGTATTATGGGCCCCTTGCGACTACCTTCGGAGCACTTTTTTTCAAATTTTTAAATTTTTAATGAAACATTCATGTTTTTGATTAAAATGAGTTATAAAACTAAGAATTTCAATGCAATTTCATTGGAAATGTCATTGACTTTCAAAATATAGGCAATTTTTAGCAAAATTTTAGTGAAAATTTGCACTTACGCCAAACCTCCTATAACAAGTCCTTTGAATATATTTCATCAGTATTTGCACAGTATATAGCTAACATGCTTATCTGTGTTATGAACTAGGATATTTTTAATTTCTCGAAAGGTGTTGGAGATATTCCAAACTTTGTGAACAAACTCGATTTTTTAAAAGAAATCATCGATTTTTCTGACTAAAAATTCATTAAAATAAATAAATATAGGCAGAGAGCTTAGATTCTAGTTCATAACATAGCTATAAAACATTTTGGACAAATTTTATTTTAATATCTAAAAAGCATTTTCTAAAATGATGTTTGCCGCGTAGAAAAATATCGAAAATTCCAATTTCTCAGAAAACGCTTTTAAAGATTTTCATAGAGTACAAAAAATTTTGTACGCATCTTAGAATCTTAAAACTCTCCATATTTACAAGTCAAACCCTCTTTTACTTGATTTTAAACGACTTTTGTGTTCTTTCAGCTTTTTAGATTTTTTCTGAATAATTTTGTGTAGTAGTAGATAGTTAGTGGCGTCTCGATATCTGAATTAGCTTTTTGTCAATTTGCAAGTAATTTTTAAGCATCTATGTATAAATTTACATTTCAAAACACTTGAGAACAGTTACAGTTCAAAATAAATGGAATTAAATTATAAAACTGCAATTTGAGCGCCAAAAAATAATTTTTACTGTTGTAAATACTGTTGTGTTGTATTTTTTAAAAAAAGCGTCGCCAAAAACCATTAAAACAATAAAAATAAGAAATGGAAGCTTAAATCTACATTTTTAGACAATATATTGCTTGAGAATTTAAATATAGTTGTTCAAACTAATTGTTTGTATTTTTAAGGCTCTTTCAATTGCCACTTCCGGTATCAGAATTGTCACTTCCGGTTATTATTTATGCTATATCTTTATGTGTAATTATAGTAGAAACAAAAATAAAGCATTTTTAGATACCTAAATGTATGGCCTATAAAATGAACAAATAAAACAAATTTCGAAAATTTTCTGCAAAGCGAGGAATTTAGGGTAGTCACATACCTTAAGGAATATTTGTAATTGGAATGAGCTATAACTGTTCAAGTCCTTTCTTTGAACATTTTTCTTCATATGGATTATAATAAACAAAATTATATAAGTTATGCAAATTACATATGACTACTAATTTCTAAGTCGATACTTTGCAAAAAGTTAAATATGTCGAGTAGTATGGGCCATACTAAAGAACACAAGGTTTAAAAACCAAACAAATAATTTTTGGGGTACAAATGGATATATTTTGATTCTGTAGCTAAATTGCAATGATAGAAAGAAAAATTCTTACATTTCCAACATTACCTTATTAGTTATTTAATCTTTGTTAGATTTTAGTTGTTTAATTAATTTTTCTTCTTTGCAGTGTACTTCTAAGCACACGATAATAGTCGGATGCAGACCTTTAAGACAATTTATTGTCTAAAACACTTGCAATTGAACTTGGTTTAGTTTAGTTATATTAACATCCTGTTCTGAAGCAACCTGAGGTCTATTTTGAGAAGAACCTTGTAATTTTGAACCGCGGTCAAATGATGATTACGACGCCTTAGCTGGCACTGCCTCCCCTCCCCTCTACAAACTTCCGCGCCACGCCAGCGGGATGGAGTTTGATCACTGCGTTTGATTTAACGTGCAACAGGCCCCATACACGGTGGAGTTTCGGTGGAATCGGGGTTTTTTTTAGCCCTCCTGTCCGAAAGCTATTACTTTACCAATAGGCCACCACACCACCCTCCTTGCAATGTCTATTTTCCTGGAATCAGCAAATCACTCTCTTCGATCCTCGGCTTCATGCTTATTCTTGAACTAAGGCATTTTTACGTAAGAAAGTATGTTTTACTCACATGGCCCATACTACCCGACCGACATTGAAAAGAAAAACTTGGGAACGACTAAAGTCGGTTAAAGGCAGCAAGACGAAACTTTGACGCTCTAATCTAAATAAAGTAAGCTAAATAATAACACTAGTTCCATAATTTTATTCTTACCCGTATTAGCGCAAGGAAACGTCAGAAATTATACGAAGCAACCACTTATAGCGTCACAAACAAAGGGAATTTCCTAAGGAGAGAAACAGAGCAGTTATGTCAACCAGTGTCTGCACATGGCAGACTGATGCGATGGCTATACTGTAGGAAAAATAATGGATTGCTATCTATCGGCAGGCCCTAGAAATACCAGGTAGCTCATAGTACCCGCCGTTCCCCAACGTCAGGAGGTTAGATCTTCTATCTGCTCTCTCCTACTTCATTCTTTCATTGAGTACGAAGTTCAGTAATCAATATCAGAAAAGAACAAGATCAAAATAATAAAAACATCAAGAAAGTCTTTCTAGTGATACCATGGATTCTTCTATTGATAGAGACTCTTCTAGTGATAATATGGATACTTCTGTTATGTATATGTATATCAAGAGTGCAATCTGCAAGTAAAACTTTATCACTTGTAAGTCATTAATTTCTGTATTTAAAAAACAGTACCAGAAAGTTAATAATAATGCAGTTTAAAAAACAGTTGTAAGAATACACCAATGATTCATGCCTCAGTTTTCAAACATTTGCGAAGTTTTTCTTGTCGTAATTCAAAATTCATATAAAACAGAAAATTTTGAAAATTATCTTACTCGTGGATAATTGATACACACATATTTATTCACATTTGTTTGTGATTCAAAATCATAAAATTTCATCTGAATAGTGTTTTGAAATGTTAAAATGCTAACTAAATCAGTTTAACAGAAGCTATAAATGTTTTGTATATTAAGTGGTACGACATATGCTAATTTATATTATTTATGCTATTCATAAATTTATGCTTTTACTATAAACAAGCAGTATCAAAACTTTCATAATGATGCAGGTTTCGAAACACCAGTAAAATGGTACCAATCATTCACAATAGTTTTGAAACACTTGCAAAATGTTTCTCTTTATAATGAAAAAATGAGATGCATTTAACATTTAAAATAAAAATAAAAACAAAAATTTTAATGTGACGAACAATTCTGAAATTAACAACACTAAGAAAACGAAAATCACATTGCCGTTTTCTAAAATGAAATCTTTGCACACGTTAACATATTGATAATGTTCCACAAAAAAATAACTCATTTCGAATGAAATTTAATCATCTATTTTCAAATTTTCTCCGCAAATTGAATGGAATTAATTTACCAAAAGCGCTACACTGATTTAAGTTTTATGCCCGTTCGCATTATACAAGAGGAAAAAGAAAATGACGTCATCGGAAAGTGTAATCAAATATGATATTAGATGACTTACTTAGTTATGTTTCCATATCATTTGTACATCACGTGGATTATTTCCATTTCATAATTGGTAAAAATATACAATTATTAGATCAGCTTAAAAAAGCCAAAACTTTTCTTGCTTAAAATTTTTACTCGTTAATCAAATCGGCAGTGAATTAAGAGCAATTATTGACTAATCAAAGATCAGTGTTCATAGAAATCCAATTATCTTATACGGGTCTTTCTCGATAAACTTCCAATTCCGACACATATTAACCATCTCTCTATCAAAAGCTACTACACTCTCAGGCTTCACTATGGCAACAATTCATTACCAAAGTATCTCTCTGAGTTTGTACCGATTACGAGTTGCACGACATGATAGGATCCTCCTAACCCCCAACAATGGCCTGTAATCAACAGATGCCACAGAAAACGAAATAATTCTGCTCATCTCAGCCACAAGCGAGGTCGATAAGAAAGAAGAGCTTCCTACAAGGATGGTGCCGTCAGGAGGCTGGTCATCCGTCTTCCTGGAGAACTTTGTTTTTCTGTTTACTCTTTCAATGTCTTCGGCTTCCTTAGCTGTACGTTTAATTGCCTTTTTTTCCTCCGGAAGGGCCGAGAGAATTGAAGAAAATTCCTTTTCTGTTGCTGTTTTTCTTTCTCTTGATGTGTCTTCTTGGAGACAGTGGGGCATTGAGTGCTTCCCCGCCGTCGTTTGTGTTTCCTCCAGAGATAATTGTTCAACAAGCACCCCAGACAGTTGCTGTGGGTGTTGTTTTGGGGGCGTTGTGATCAAGTTGCTCGGCTTTTGTGTGCTGCCTTTTGAGGAATACCTTCATTGAACTTGACTGTAGATCTACGAAAAGGAGATTCTTTTCTTATATTTCTATGAAGATCGTTTCATCATAAATGAAAATAGTGAGCGATTGAGTTACTGCTACACAGCGAGGGATGAGCTAGAGAACATTTTCGTATGATAGGCTATGCTTATAACTCGAATTGTGGTTTAACCATTCATCAATTTACCATTGATTTTTATGGGAATAATGATGAATTGATTCTGGAGACTCAATATATATATATATATATATATATATCAAATAAAACATTAATATTATGTGTATCGTCTGATATAAAAACACCATATATTAGCGATTCCATTAGTTCTTTGCCACTATTATATCTTGGGCTTTTAATTGCTATTTTCATCCAACTTTAACCCTCTGATTCCTACGACCATTGGAACAGTGGGACCTCAAAATACTGGAACGTCCGAGTTTCTCCTTCAAAGATAAGGGAAATTCACTTTCTCCCTTCAAATACCGCAATCTCAGCTGGCACGGTCCAAATTCTAAGAACTCCCTCTTTTCCCCCTAACCTATCTGAGCGAGCCACTCTAACGAAGAAAGCGCAGGCTGCGGGTGTGAAATCAATCACACTTAACGAAAGAGGGTGGAAATTTGACAGTGATATTTGGATGTTTCGGACGGGCCCCGTCTTTTGCTTGAAGGGACTTTTCGGACGTTCCCGTATCGATAGAGTTAATCTTTATAATCAGATTGCATATCTAATGCGTCTTCTTCTTGTATGATCTTGATATTTCACCTTTTAGGTCCCATAATATTATATCTACTTATTTTAAATGAACTGTTCAGAAGAGCATTTAAAAAATTCAAAGAACAGAAACAAGGTACGTCGCGTAACAAAAGATTATCTATGCAATTTCGAATATCTTTCTAGAATCCATTAACAAATGTATAAAATTCTCCCTTCTCGCTTTCAGTTTAGTTCCAAGTTTCTATTTCTGTTCTCATCTGTTGATCTGGCGAGTTCGCTATTGCTATTGGGAACACATGGGCCTTTCATTCACGACCGCTCGACGCCAGGCCAATCCATTTTTGGCAGGACAATTACGGCCGCTGCATTCACGCAAATTCATCCACTACCAATCTCTCCGGTCCTCGATCCCCTCCATCACCAATTTCCTCGGTGAACCACGCACTCCAGGTCCTCCTACTCTTGCCGCAGTATTGATATTCCAGTCCAAATGGAGTGATGGATATTGTGAGAGGTTGGGGACCAACTTTCACAGTGGCGGATTTTGTCAATATGAGGCCACAGGCACAAAACTGCTTTGAAACCCCATCCGCCTACCCAATGCCGCGAATAAGCCTAACGACATAAGTCGAATAGGTTTTGAGGCCTCCTAGATTCTCGAGGCACAAGGCGAGCGCCTCAAACGCCTGTGCGAAAAACCGCCAATGAATCTTCCGCTCCCCACCATGCCAATTCTGAGCGATTTTCCACACCGACGATCGGTTTTTAACTGGAACTGTCATGAATGACAAGCCTCAGGTATTCTTCTCATCTCTCCTACGACAGATGGACGCGAAATGCAGCTCTTATACACAGCGTCGCTTCTTGAGTCTTCTTCTAGAGCATATTCATTATCCACCATGCCAATTCTGAGCAATTTTTCACACTTACGACCGTTTTTTAGATGGAACGGTGATGAATGACAAGCCGCATGTATTGTTTCTATTCAAAT
>BGPR01001007.1:319162-335029 GCA_013235015.1 Araneus ventricosus | reverse complement strand
TTTCCTTACATTGGCATGTTTATACTGAACATTACAGTACTTACATTGGATACTTTATTCTTTTCTTACATTAAAAGCCTAACAGTAGTGACTTTTCCCTTTTTTCAACTTTTAACGTAAAATATATAGTAATATTAATACACGTAAAGTAAACGACTATGTATTCACTAAATCAGAACAAGAATGTTTGACTTCCAGCACGGCAATGCGAGTAAATTATGGATGACAAGATTCACTAGCGCTGTCTATCTCTACTAAGGCTACTTGCACACACACCGATTCGTGTCGACCGGTTTCAGACCGGTCTGCAACATTCCATTAGTAGTGTATAGAGAACAGTTGGAGCTGGCACACGTACCGGCGCCTACATAAAACCGATCGGCTGCCGAGAATTGCCACTGCGCTTCTCCGACATCGGCAGCTGCGGGGGTCCCAGTGACACATGTAAATCTACTGCCGCTTGCACACACGCCGATTTCTTTCATCCGGTTTCTTGCAGACGTTTCCAGTAGCATATGTAATTCTTCTGACGCTTGCACACGCACCGGTTTCAGCCGATCGACTTCGCTCTCGTGGCGAAATAATAAAATTATTAACATTTTGAAAAAAATATTGAACAATATTTTTAGGGATATTTTTTTTTCTTTATTGATATTTTAGGCATAAGAATGAGAAAATTACTTATACACAAAGAAATTTTTAATGGTTAGTTAAAAATAATGGTTTTCAGTGGCGGATTAAGCTTGTTAAAAGACCAAGCGCTTTAACATTTAGATGTCTCTGAAAATATATATATATGCTTTTTTACATTTGAACTAGTCGGTTTTTCTAATTTTAAAATAATATTAATGATTCCGCATACATTCCATACTTTTATTTCTATTTTTTAATTACATTTTGTACTTGCTGTGTTATTTATTTTTAATTAGCTTAATAAATCTTTGTTGAATAACTGCAATGCCTTAAAGTTAGTTATAGTTAATTTAACATAATTTTCTAATGAATTTTCATTTAACATAATTCACTTTTAAATAAAAATAATTCTCAAAGCAACTTGACTCTCCGACAGCCTTAGAGATAAATATAAATTTGTTGTTTTCACCTTGATTTCTCCCTTAGTTTTGATTTATTAACGCATTAAATGGAAATTCAAATTTTTTCGAATGTTGAAGTGATTGCTTTCCACAGTGTTAGATTATTATCACAAGAATTCTTAATATTAACACATTATAATTTGGTTGTATTGCCAAGTCAATTTTTAAGGTGTCCGCCTACGTTGCGAACCCATTTTCTGCCGAAAATCAAAAACATTTTTTTCGTTTCACTTCACTTTTATTTCTTAATGTAATCTCATAACTTATTTCATTTTACTAGAACGATAATCGGAAATGAAATTAGAATCCTTTTAGTAAAACTTAATAGCTGAAAATGGAAGAATGTACAAAAGGGCACAACAAAGAAGCGTTTTTCAGTGTTCTAACTTAATATTCATTTCTTTTTAGTTGCGATTTAGAGTTAGTTTAGTTTGAATTAGCCGTCTTCGGCGACCAGCTTGTTCGACGGGAATATGATTTCAATTGAATCTTGTATAATTTTATATTCATGGATGCTTTAACAACGTAATTTTAAACTTCAGATTGCTGTAGATCAGGGCCGGCCGGAGGGCGGTGCGAACGGTGCGACCGCACCAGGCCCCGTGTTTTCTAAAGCAGCTGACTGATTTTGCAAATTAAAAATGCCTTCTATTTTTTTTTTATTTTAATCCAAATATACATACATTTGAATATAATCACGCGATATGTGCACATTTCAAGTCGACCAATCAAGAACAAGGTTGGGGGCTAGAGATAGAGATTGATTGACTAGAGACAGAGATGCAGGAAGAAAATGAATGTATGGATCTGATAAATTTAAGAAAAACATAGAAAAAGAAAGAAAATTGCTGAAAACGGGAGGAACTCCCTTACAAAATTTTTAAAAGCCGAAAATCTGCTACAAACTGACGAAACATATAATTAAGAATTATTGAAAAATTATAATCGCGAAGATCAAATTACGCCGTATGCCATCCTCAGAAACAATCCTAATCATCATAAAGACAACTTTCGTCTTAATGAAGAGCAAGGCCATTATAAGAAAACTGAAAAAAGGAAACATAATTATGTTGCAGAGGGAAACCTATAGACGATAGATTTTTTTTTTTGTCAGAGTCGACTAACGAACAAGAATAACAAGATGAATTAGTCAAAGGATCTTCAGCTTCCACAAGATCAACAAAGAGTTGAAAACGAAATGTCGATATCAATGATCCTAGTAATTAGCCCGAAATTATAACTGATAAATTTAGAACGACTTTCATGCAAAATGGTGTGACATAATGTACTGTTTTTCGATTGATAAAAACAGCAGAAGTTTTTCTGAAATTGTTTAAGAAAATTAAAGAATGAGGAACATCAAGAACGAAGATGGGATGGTTACTCTCCTTTGCCACTCTCAAATACCACTTTGTATTTGACTTAATGATTGAGTTTCATTCATGTTCGCGATTACAAAGTCATGAAAGATGATTTAAAAACTATATATAAATTGTTACAATTTAAAAAGAATTTCAAACTGGGAAACACGAGGCCATGAAAAAATAACTAAAACCGAAACATACTGTGTACAGTGTGTTTATGAACGAATACTGGGTTCAATTTTCTATTTATCCGAGCATAATTTGGCATTCAAGGGAAGTAGCGATGCTTTATATAAACCATACAACGGTAATTTCTTAGATCTCATAGAATCACTTGCAAGATTTCACCCAATCATAAAAAAATATTTGAATCGTTGTGTGAAATCAGCATCGCGTTCCTATTTATCTCATAGAATACAAGACAAACTGATTTCTGTTTTGGATAAAAAAGTTAGAAAGTAAATAAAAAGCATTGATTTATTTAATGAAATTAAATAATTGTCGTTAAGTTTTGCATAACAGGGTCACAATATTATAATATTTATTTAAAAATTAATTTATCTGAACTGTATTCAAATTATGTGACTGTTCTCAAAAATATATTGACCTTATCAATGACCAACGTATCTGCAGAAAAATGTTTCTTATGAAAAACTAAACAAGTATTTGTTTTTCATTGCTTTCACTTAATAATTCACTTAGTATTTATTTCTGTTTAGTTGAATTTAGTTTAGTTTTAAGAACTAAACACTTGAACTTTGTAATTAATTTATGAGCCAATATAGGCTTTCGAGGCAATGTACCTGAATTTTGTATAATGTAAACTGTCGTTTTATATGACGTTCAACAAACATTGAGAATTTCATAAGCTAAAAAATTAATTTACTACTTAGAAATTATGTCCGATTTTTATCAGTTATTAAAGCACATTTTACATTTGAAAAAATGCATAAAAGTTAAAATCATATTATTGTCGAATTTGTCGGTTTGTATGTCATAATTCTGCGGCAGAGATTCGCGAAATCTTGTCAGAGTGCGGAATGATTGCTGTAGATCCGAGTGTCACAAGCCTAATTTTCACACGCACATCAGGCTCTGTGTAAAGCCTTCGGCTACTTCGCGGAATGATTGCTGTAGATCCGTGTGTCACAAGTCAACTTTTCACACGAACAAACACACACATCGGGTACTGTGAAAAGGCTTCGGGTGCATCGCGGAATGATTGCTGTAGATCCGTGTGTCACGAGCCTACTTTTAACACACACATCAGGCTCTCTCTCAAGCTCCGGATGAGAGGATGATGTAGGAGATGTCCAAAGATGATTCTTGCTGTTTGTGATGTGCTTTTCGGATCTGTAGTGACCTGGATACTTGCTCTGTTGTCGACGTAGATGGCTGTGTGTTGGTCTTCGTATTTTTCTAATGCATGTTCTACAGCCTCTTTGAGGGCGAGGATTTCTGCTTGGAAAACGGTGTTTATGTTTTTTAGTTTTTTTGACCATATGTGGATCATGATGCCGTTGCGGAAGACACAGAATGTAGCGCCTACTCCGTCGCCTGTTTTCGAGCCGTCTCTAAATATTCAGTATATGTCTTTCTGGGTGAGTGATGATGGGCCTCCGATTTCAAGGGATATTTGCATTGGGTCCACAAACTCAGATGGGTGGTAAGTCCAGCCTTTAAATTTTTCTTTCAATTTGGACAGGTGTTGTGAGGATATTCTGCAGCAGAGGTTGGTGAAGTCTTGTCATAGTGCGGAATGAATGCTGTAGATCTGTGTGTCACTAGCCTACTTTTCACACACATACACACACATCAGGCTCTGTGTAAAGCCTTCGGGTGCTTCGCGGAATAATTACTACAGATTCGCATGTCACAATCCTACTTTTCACACACACACACATCAGGCTCTGTGTAAAGCCTTCGGGTCATTCGCGGAATGATTGCTGTAGATCCGTGTCTCACACGACTACTTTTCACACACACACGCACACATATTCGGCTCTGTTCAAAGCATTCGGGTGTTTGGCGGAATGATTGCTGTAGATCCGTGTGTCACAAGTAAACATTTCACAAATACACACATTAGGATCTGTGTTATACCTTCGGGTACTTCGCGGAATGTTTCCTGTAGATCCGTCTATCACACGCCTACTTTTCACACACACACACACACATCAGGCTCTGTGAAAAGCATTCGGGTGCTTTGCGGAATGTGATTTATTGAAGATTTCTCTCTAAATAATCTAATCAAAACATAATAAAGAATGACTAACATAAATGAATGACTAACATAAGAATGACTAAACATAATAATGTTGACTGAGAATAACTGTTTTCTTAATTAAAATCAAATCTGCATTAGTGTGTCTCTACACTTCAGGAACTTCAGCTGGCTGTCTTCAAAAACTGCCAATTGGGACAGTCAAAAACTGTCGCGGTTTAGTAAACTTGCTAAAGGAAATGAAAATACCCAATCCAGTCCTCTTTACAAAACATTGACATTCCCTTGATTTAGGGCTGAGGTGTGAATGTCACTGTCATGCCTGTTTCTCTCCAAGTGAAAGCGGCATGCTTTACCCCAGATAGCAATTTTAGTTTGCAGCAATCTTGCTCTGCAAATCTGCAAGCTTGCGGCAAGGTTGACACGGCAAGTTTGCAAGCTTGAAACAAGTGAACGCAAACGATATAGTCGTCACGCGTCAAATCTGTCACAAGCTTGCCGCGACAAACTCATTGCAAACTATAGCAAAAACAGAGTATGAACACAACCTCGGATTAGAACTCGCGACCAACATTCCCTACTGTAATAAAAAAATAAAATTGTAATAGAAGCCATGTCCCAGATAGCATGTACACTTGCAGGAAGTTTAATTTTTCTTTATATTAGCTTGTCATGACAAACTTGATGTGGCAACTTTGCAGCGAACTTCCTGCAAAGTAACAGAGTATAATCGACCAACCCACTTCCAAAACAATTTTGCTGTGAAGATGTTATGACGAACTTCATACCACGATTGCAAAACAATTTTGCTGCAAAGATGCTAGCACACTTACAGATAAGCTTTGTCTCTGTTTTAAAAACATCCTATTTTTAATAGTATCTCCTAGACCGTCCTTCTTTTCATTAATTCAATAAATCAATTATAATTTGTAAAAAACTAACTTTTTTATGAAAAAAAATTTTGGAAACATTTTCCATCTTTTTACTAAATATAGAACTCGCACTTTAAAGAAAACTATATCGCCTTTTTCTGAATGTTGAAATTTTAACGTTTATAAACAGTCAATGTCGTTGAAAAATAATAACTTGCATTTTGTCCCATTTTAAAAGTAATTACTTTTGAACCCTAATTTCATAATTTATTCTACTAGCAAAAAGTAGTTATTAGCGAAAATCGCTCTCTCTTTGACTTCAAATCATATTCTCAACACAAAATTTAAAAAATTGATGAAATCAAGAAAACAGTTTAAAATAAATCATATGCGTGTTATATTAGCGCAATCTATCTTCTCCTCTCAGATTCTAGCTGGCTGAATGGTTAAGATGACAGGCATTGGAAACGAAATGGCGCGGGTTCGAATCCGAGGTTGTGTTCGTACTGTTTCCGCTATATTTTGCAGTGAGTTTGTGACAAGTTTGACGCGTGGTGATCAACTCGTTTGCGTAAACTTGTGTCAAATTTGTTGCACGATTACTGCAACTTTGCTGCAAACTAGAATCGTTATCTGGGAATCTGCTAAAAAACCCGTTGTTACTTTTTTTCCATTGAAATGACATTTTTTTTATCACTGCTCACTAAAAAATATTTGTGTGGTGCAAATTCTGAAACCATCCCTTAACAGTTCCCTATCTCTGTCAGTTGGGCAACCAATCCACCAATGTGTTTACATGCTGTTGAGGTAGTATTTATTATTATTAATCCACCGGGAGGAAACCGATCAGATAAGGTTAACGATTATACAAAACCCTCTCAGCGTAAAGATGAATTAGAGAAAGGAGAGAGAGAAAACTAAAATTAAAACAACAACAATTAACACATAAAGTAAAGTGAAAAAGTCTACAATGAATGTCTTAATGGCTGGTGGAAGCAAGAAAAGTCTTTCTTAATCAATGATGATATCATGCCTTCTTTCATGTAGGATCTTCAAAAGATTCATTAATCATGCCAGGGATCTTTTGTTTAGAGCACTATTTTTACACCACATCGAAAGATTTGCAGCACTGGGCTTCATGAAATAAAAGTCACTGGGCAGTCTGTTGCGAAGTGGTTTGGATCACCTTTAGCACCGCGAACGCATCGATCGTGTGTATATAAACCGAACCTGTGTCGATAGGTCACGAAGGGCCCATGTCCTGTGATGAATTGATTGATTTTTGAGTTGAGTGATGCTCGATTAATCCCAGATAGCAAAGAAATCTTGTCTAAAAGGTTTTGAAAACCTTGTCGTCGGCAAGGGTAAAGGGTTGTCACAAAGGTTTCCATGACAAGGGTTGAACCTTTCGGCAAGGTAAGCGGAAAGGTTCGCTAGGCAACAAGAAACAAGGTTTTCTGTAAGATTTTTAGTAAGATTTCCCCAAGCTTTTATTACAAGCGTGTTTTAGGCTTTCCTCAAGCTTGTTTCAGGCCTTTCAAAAGGTTGTTAAGAGCCCTCCTTCGACGGACAAAATGGAACTCCCTTTCCCCCCTCCGAAGCCGTACTCTCACAGAAGGGTCAACCCCCACTTTTTTCACCCCCTCTTCAAAGCCAAGCAGAGGGGTCCAACCCCCCTTTTTTATTCTCTTCTCCTTACGTAATCTTAGAGTTATCTGGAATGCCAATTAATTAAAAATCTTAATTATTAATTTCAACTAATTTGATTAATCTAATTTTTAATTGAACTTACTTGTACGATTAGATCGTAGATTGTGACAAAACTTCAAATTCCTCCAAGCCAGGGATCGAACCCGCGTTCCTAGAGGTGAAAGGCAAACGCAATAACCACCATACCGGACGGGACTACACACGACAGGACAGGTGGCTAATAAAAAGCTTTCTTACGTCAATTTTGCGGGAATGGTTTCCGAAACGGTTTGAGCGGAAATGTTTTCGCGGACAGCCTGTGTAAAGTGAAATGGCAACCTTTCCGCAACCTTCTTTGCTATCTGGAGATACGAAAAGGAAGTTTCGCCGTCCGTTTCCGAAACGTTCCATCTATCCTGCAGATTTCAAGGGAACCCGTCCTCTATATCCATCAACTGTCACTGATTTGAAAGCCCATATTATAGTTACCATTGCCAACGATGACGGAGACATTATACAGAGGTGGCTCCACTTGGGGGTCCCGTGTCAGGGATGCTGTGCCCCCCCCCGTCGGGGCAAATTTTTGTATCCTTCTCACGCCACGGGCTATTCAACTAATAGATAAATAAAAATCTGACGAAAATTTGAGAGGGTCGGCACTACGCTCCTCCCCTTGTACAGCAGGTCGTGTCCCCCCGTCGGGCGGACTCTGTCGCCACTCCTGAATACAGGAGGTTTGATAAGAATTGCATTACATATTTTACGTATGGGACGCAACAAAATGTATAAATATAGGGCCAGCCTTAGGAGGTGTGAGGCCTAATAGGGGATTTTTTTTAGCTTTATTTTTTTAGTCTAAGAATTGAGAGTTAAGAGAACACCAGCTGGAAGTGTACTCCCCTCCACTTTCACTTTTATTCTTGAACAACTTCTTTCTTCTGACTAAGACCTAAATATGATTCAGATCGACTATTTTGATGATATCCACATGTGCACTTTTCGTAGAGATTTTGTCCAAGTTTGATAGAAATCTAGAATTTTGGTATTAGGCCAGCATACCAAATTTCATCTGTTTCGCAGCATATTTCTGTTATGGAACTCACAGACCAATCGACAGACATATGTAGTTCCAAAAATGTTTTCTTAAACTCAGGGAGATTCAACACTCATAGATTTGTCAAAATCTCGAGTTGGAATTTCTTGACGATTATAACGCTGTCTCTTCGCATATTTCGTAAAAGAGAAATTAAAATAAAACAAATAAATAGCTCTTTTAAATTCTTAAAACTCCATTCTGAATCTTCTAGTAACGGCGCCCAGGACACTTATCTTGCCTATATCGCCCTAGTCACGTCACTGAACTGAATTGAGAGTAGATAGTATTCTTGTGGAAAGGTCAAATGGCTAACCACATTCATTCTTAATCAGAAGGTGTCACACCTTCATGCGGTCAAAAAAAAACTTGACTTCAATGTCTATTTATTTATTAAGAGAACTTGAAATACTTTAAATTAAAGTTGTAATTAAAAACAGGTTTGATTTGATTTGATGGAATTTACTAGCGCAAGAACCATTGTTGATTATGCTGTGCCAAACGCATAGTGCGAGGTAACGTATCAGTTTAGGAGTTAAAAAAAATGTCATATGTCACGACTTCCCAATTCGTGAGGATTGTAAAAAACAAGGCTTCGAGAAGAAACTTTAAAACATGGTTAAAAAAAATATTCAGATAAAATAGTAAAAACCAATCATTTTTAAGAAAGTAAGAAGTTGTGGGTGAGGGACCTCATGAAGAATATCTTTAAGAGTGATACCGGAAGAGTGGAAGCAGCGGGTGTGTTGATGATTAATTCGATGAGAATGTGGTGTACAGTCATTTGGCATACTGTACAAAGAAGGGCAGGTTCCCCCAGTAACAGACGCTTATGCGTGAATCTGGAGTGGCCAATTCTTAATCGAGTGACGACTGTGTCAAGTTTTCTATTGGGCAAACTAGACCAGCAGGTAATTAGATGTTCGATAGAGTGAAGGTTAAACTAGGTTAATACACTTGCAATAAATGCAAATGACTGAGCGAAAACCAATTCTTAGATCAAAACAACATGTGCTTCCACTGTCAGTCCCACTTCCGGTTTAGGCGAGTGAGTCCTTTCCTTCTGCTTTTAAAGTAGCCATTGAGCAGCTCCGCAGTCGGAATTACCATGGTATTGACATCAGAAC
This sequence comes from Araneus ventricosus, assembly GCA_013235015.1. Taxonomy (NCBI): domain Eukaryota; kingdom Metazoa; phylum Arthropoda; class Arachnida; order Araneae; family Araneidae; genus Araneus; species Araneus ventricosus. The sequence goes on along the minus strand of BGPR01001007.1, from coordinate 325,566 downwards.
GCCAAGTCGCCATATTCACAATTGGGCGCAGGGCCAATTGGCTAAAGGCCAGTTTTGTTCTAAACCATAATTTGAGACAGATAGTAAATCTAAAAATATCCTAAAATTCCAGATTTGAGAAGTTAAAGAAATCTGGGAAGATCCTAAATGCACTCACTCCCACCCCTGTATATAGGAGTGGCGTTAGAGTTAGCCTGACCTGCTCAATAAGAGGAGCATTATGATGACCCTTTCAAATTTTCGCCAGATCTTTATTTAGTTACTAGTTGAATAGTCTGTTGCGTGAACGGGTACAAAAAATTTTCCAAATGGGGAGGGGGCACAGCAACCCCGACTGGGGAGCCCTGAAGTAAACTTAGTCAAGCTAATACACTAAAGAATTAATTTCTTGGCACAACAATTCATATTCATTCTATTAGATGGTTACACCAATCGAACTTTTTTATTTTACCTTTGGATGAAACCAGTAACAATTTTAAGAAAAACGGTACTTTTCCGTTAGCCGGGCGCAAATGTCGCCAATTGTGAACCAAGTCGCCGGGCGCAAATGTCGCCAATTGCAAGCCAAGTCGGCGGGCGCAAATTTCGCCAAAATTTGGCGGAATTCTACATTATTTGGCGATTTTTCGCTTGCGCCCGGCTAACGGAAATGTACCAGAAAAACAGTAATAAACATGAATTAGTGCAATAATAAAAATATAAAATATGTCACACAAAGTTATATATTTATCATTTCGTTTTAAGATTTATTTTAAAATTTTTAATTAGAGCATTTTATATATTTCCATTAGTCATTCGGTACAGTGAAGGACAGAAAATTATCACCACCATGCTTTACTTAAATAACTTGGGAATTAAAGCAAATAAAATGACAAAAAATTAAAGTTGGATCTTTAACAAGAAATAATACATCAATTGTGATAATAATAATAAGCATTAAATGCATAAGTTTTACCAAACTTTACGTCAAATTACATTGAGACAAAAAAAAACCTTATCACAGTGTTAGATTTTAGTTTAACCCTTAAAGCGCTCAATTGTTTTGATCTTATAATTTACAGGTTAAAAAAATTGGCTTTTAAAGTGAATGAAAAATTTTTTTTTATTTGTATTTAATCATATCTCCGAAATCTTAAGAAAGCTTTAACCACAGAAATTTAAGAAAATATAAATTAGAATTATCTGCTTTTAAAACTGAACATTTAAAAACAGTTACTCTGCTCAAAGGATTAAATATCATTTAATAGTTTATGAATCAACTTTTACTTTCAATGGGATTGAATCAGGGCTGGATTTCCCATAGGGCCAACCTAGGCGCTGGCCTAAGGTGCAACAGTCTGAGCGGGCGTTTATACTGAAGAAATAACAACCGAATATTTACAAAACTTTCAAAAAGATTTTGAAAAGGTCATATAAAATACCGTTTTTAAAATTTATATCCAGAGATATTAAATAACTAGCAGTACGCACACGACGTTACCCGTGGAATGGACGACTTTTGAAAACAAAAGATACACATCGGATTATAGAAATGCATGCTGGGAATGAAAGCATATGACGTCACCTGCCACGAGGAAGGTCACTCGTCCAGAGAAATTCTGGCTGTTAAATCTCGCTAGCAAAAAAAGTGTTTGAACTGATCAGGGAAAAATTAATTAAAAAAAACCGAAAAAATATTTTTTAACCATTCTTGTTTTAAATCCGACAGAAACGTTCCGGTTATAATCCGAAAAAAATTATAGAGATGTTAGAACGTCAGATGCGATAATTTGAAGAAATCTTTATTAAAAATTACCATAAAAGTGAGTATTTTTCAAAAATTTCTCAAAATTCAGTAAACTACGTTAGACGCACGAAACAAACTTCATTAGAACGGAAATCGTTTGTTCTTTCCGATGGTGTAACTGATTTTTTTTTTCGTACAATTATTTGAAGCCATGCTAATGAGAAATGAGTGCGAAGAATCACCCAAAACAACACTATATTAAATAAAAAATTTTCTAGTTTAAATTTTAAAATTCCGGATTCGAGGTGCATTCAGTCACCATTACGACTACCTGTGTGCAAAATTTCATGGCTGTGAGTGCGATAGATTCGTCTGGACATCGCAGACACACACACACAAACATTGCTTTTTATATGTATAGAAGTGAGTGGTACATTAACGACGCCCTCTTTACAACTTGATCTGTCTTGCTCAGTCGTAGACAAAAAGCATTTACTATGTCTCTCTCACCCACACAGCGTAAATCACGGGGAAAAAAATTCAGATTTTACACGATAACATAAATCCAAGTAAATGGTTGTATTCATATTTGCCCGACTTCTGCATATTTTACCAATAAACAGCCCAGATCTGCCATCTCACTGATCCAGTAACGCTCTGGCATGACCAACAATAAAATTCGTGCCATAGCACTACAAGATGTTAAAACAGCATTATTTCATTGTTAGAACACCTAATTTCAGTAATCTTAATTTTAAAAAAATAATTGTCATTCTAATTTCAAATTTAATAACTCTAAAATAGCGAAATAAAATTTGTTATCGATATAAAATTTATCTCGCTATGATCAATAGTTCCCGAGAAATTTTAAATTATATTAATCATATATTTCAAATTAACTTCCGTTTTTTAATAAAATAGTAAATCACGTCAGTGGTATATCATGCGCGTGATATAGTTCAGATGCCACGATGCATCTGATTATTTATTGCAATCGGGATGATATAATTTGATATTTTTTGACAATATTTGACAAGAAGAGAAGTGCTTTGTTTTGATTAGACATCTGAAGTACAAGGAAAATTGTTAAACAACAAAAAATACTTCACACAGAATGTTGTTTACCAAGAGGTTTTTTGAATAAAGAAATATGTAAATAAAAAAAAATATTTCCTGTCATAAAAACATATGTTTATTTGATTTGTTTTCAATCTATGTTAAACATTTCTCTTGATTATATATCTATTTAGACACGTCAGATTTGACGGGAAATCTCTCGAATAAAGAGGCAATTTGCACCCGTCATGGTATGACGGGCGATTTTCTAGTTTACCTATATTGGGTATGTAAAATATATCGTAACTCCCTTTATATAAGGTTACTGAGGTATGCCTGAAAGCTGTAAACAGAAAATCTGACAAGTGTATATTATTCATTAGATTTTTTATTAGTGAAAATTTTATAAAATAGAACACGCACAAATTATTTTAGCTGTTTTCCGCATCTATCATACTTTAAACTGAAAATTCTAAAACAAATCGAGTAGGAGGGTGCAGAATTAGGTGCTTTGACCTAGAGCGTAAAAATGTGTGAATCTGGCCCTGGCTTGAATACTTGGTTTTTCATCGATGAAACGAATACAAGTATGTAGCTTCTATCCATATTAAAATAAGCATTAGAAATGACATTTCTCAGTTTACAAAATCTATCCTATTGTTTGCCACTACAGCAAACAATGCATGCCAATGACTCCCATACGTTCTCAATTTGATTTTAATTCAAATTATTTAGAATGTGCTGCAAAGTATTTATATTTTCTTTGCGGAACCAAGCTTCGGATGACGCAGACATATGCATAGAATTGATGTTCTGTTGAACAATTGCAGCAGTCTAGGTAGTTTAAAGTGGACTTACAGCATTTTTTAATACATTTCAAAGTGCATAGGACTTCTAATAAATCATAAACTTATAGGTACAAGCGAGTCAATTCCTCCCAAAACCATCACTGAGCATTAGAAAAGTTCCTTAGGTCTTTCTACAAATCATGCCAGTAAAAATGGAATCAATTGACTTTATCCAGATAAAAAAAATTGTCAAGGGGGGGGGGGAACTAAATTATTCCTCGTCTTTTATCTGAATTTGTTTTGATCCACTCTTAATGCTGTATTAAATGGAATTTTATTAGATTGAAATATTTGCATATTTTATGCATTCATTACCGCATAAGTTCTCTGGAAAATTTTATTCAATACACAATATTATTTTATAACATTAATGGCGAACCTATGAAAGAGAGGACATTAAATCTAAAAAGAGAGAACATTCAATCGAAAATAAATAAAAATTAAAGTATAAATATTTTATATTATATTATAAAAAAATATTTTCAAGTGGTATTTCCTTTACCAAACAATTTTACATCAATAATGAAACTTGACAATGCTCTTTTAACGATGTTTGGGTTCACATTATTAGTGTAAAAAATTGTTTTCCCTCAATGAATTTTGTAAAATCTACTAACAGAAATAAACTTGGAAATAAATCGACTGTGAAATGCATTAAACTAATCAATACAGAATATGAACCTATTATTATGAAACTATCTTAAAATAAGCAATAATAGATATCGCATTAAATATACTTCTATCAACTTTTTTATACACACACATATTTGTAACTATATTTATTATTAAAGAATATTTCATAATATGTGCTTTTTTTTATTCCCTGTTCATACCAATACTGCAGAGGACACACTGGGTAGAGTGTCACGTGGTGTGGTAATTCATGGTATCACCCCACTGATATCAAGTTTTTGACATCAATCTTTATTTTTTGCTCTTCACTTGCAAAAGTAAAAGTTGTAAAACAAAAAGGAAATGTGCAGTTTTTAGAGGATTTTACAAAAAAAGGTCAATTGTCAAATTTTTTATAAATTTTTGGTGTTCCAAATTATTGGCACCAGTTTTTACCACACCCTCCCCACCTTTCCAAGTGACATTTCCGACTTAGTTCTTTTTGATAATTCTGACTTGCATCAGTTGATGGGTGATACCCCGCCCCCCAAGTAAAGAATATTTTATATGTATAAAACTGGATGCAGTGAATCAATGAATTATAAAAGACTAAAAAGTACAAAATAATTAAATTTAAAAATATTCTATTTTTTTAGAACACTAACAAAAGCGAGTTTTAAAACTTTTTTTTTTCATTAAATTTATTTCTAATATAATAGCCCAGGTAACACTCTGACGTCACCAACAATAAAACTCACGCCATAGCTCTGCGAAGCGTTAAACAGCATTATTTAATTGTTAGAGAACCTACATTTCAGTAATTTTAAATTTAGAAGAGTAATTGTCATTCTAATTTCAAATTTAATAGCTCTAAAATAATGAAATAAAATTTGCTACCGATTGATATAAAATTTATCTCGCTATGATCAATAGTTCCCGAGAAATTTTAAATCATATTAATCATATATTTTAAATTAATTTCCGTTTTCTAATAGAAAGTAGTAAATTATGTCAGTGGTATATCATGCACGTAATATAGTTTGGTCACCACGATGCATCTAATTATTTAGTGCAATCATGATGATATAATGTGATAATATTTTTAGCAACGTTAAAATTTACACAAAGACATCTGAAGTACAAGGAAAATTGTTAAACAATGAAACACACTGAATGTTGTTTACCAAGAGGTATTTTAAATAAAGAAATATGTAAATAAAAAAAAATATTTCCTGTCATAATACATGTTTATTTTATTTGTTTTCAATCGCAGGGTTCGTACACATTTCCTTAAAAGAAAATCAAGGACTTTTAAGGACTAAAGAAACCAAAATTTTTTGGTTTCTTTATAAAATTTTTAAAAATTTATTTTTTGGTTTTAAATAAGGATCTCTAAATTGAATAAACTTAACGAAATGCCGCACGCATTTTTAAATAAAATGCCTCATTTTTGCAAATTCAACCTATTAGATGATAAAGTATAATATAAAAATAGAAGATACATTACAAATTTAAGACAACAAAACTCCTAAAAATATGAGTTAATAAATTGATGAAAAAAACCCCATGAAACTGATAATCAAATTAAATATCTTTTAATTCCAAACTTTTTTTCATTCAATTTTACATTTTATTTATTTTAATTTCTTTTTCAGAAATAGTTTTTCTTAGTTCATGCGATTAAATAAATAAATTTATGTCCTTTGACTTTTCAACCTCATTAGCTAAATCATTTGCTTCCTCATTTGTTTGGTGTATGTCCTTTTGGAGGAACATTTTCTTTTGTTTTAAAAAAATCTATTTCCTCCTCTAGAGCTTTTCGTTTCAGTCTTTTCTTTGGATCTTCCATTTTCTAAATACTGCATGCATTTTGCTCTAGCCGAGATGGCAGCCGTCCTCATTTCTTTAGTAACTTTTAAGTCATAAATAGCCCCATACTGGTTAATAAATTCATGATTTACAGGCTGAGAAATATATGAAGCATCTTTTAACTTTTCTATTTCCAGGGCCTTGTTTGTGGCGGATGTGGTGTGGGGGTGTGTATGTCGCACACATCAGAAGGCGCTGCTGGATGAATAAAACAATTTATTTAATACAAACAACAATATTAAAAACGGTATGTCATGACGCTTCAGGATGTCAGGGTAAATCCATGGACCCCA
>BGPR01001007.1:303802-319152 GCA_013235015.1 Araneus ventricosus | reverse complement strand
TGCCGAGGTAGGCACGACGAACATCAGCAGCATGGTGGTCAGAGGTCCATTGATTCGAATCCGCTACATGTTCACCGAAAAACCTCCTTGTCCGTGTGACAGTATTAATGCCATTTTGATAATCTTCCAAACTTTTTCATAATGATTATTGCTAAAATAAGTTTGTAAAAAAGTATCAAGGGAATCACTCTTTGGATTGAAAGAAGTAAATTCAAATGATTTGGCTTTACAATTTTTAACAGAAAATCTGCATAGAGTAACAAAATTTCGTCGCAATCTTTTTCCAAAATACGTTTATTTTGCGACAACACAATCGATACCTTTTTCATTTTTTCCTGTGCTTTTTCGGGATATCCAGCTATTACTCGTGGATCAATGCAAATAGCAGGTCTTACTAGTACACAATTCACAGGACATTTCTGCATGAAATGTTTTATCATTGTTATGATGTTTTTCCGACTATCCTGTCCGAGTGTGAAAACATCCTTGTCTGCTAATTCCTTATTTTTTATCTTTCCTTTTATAAGTTGCTCTGCAGCAAATCCTAAATACACTTAACTTTTATCATTATACAAGTTTGGGTCACTGAAGTTGAATTTGCATAAAGTCTCAGGTTTCTCAATTCTTTCATTCTCTGGTTTCAAAATTTTGAATGCAATCATTAACAAGTTTTAAAACATCACTGGCAAAAAATGGAAGTAAAGGTTTTATCACTTTGATACTGTTCTAAAAATGGTAACAGCACTTGACAATCATTCCTATGGAACCATGGACCAATAAAGGCCATCTGTAAATCCTCCCTTATTTCCCAAAGTGTATGCGATGGATATGGATTCATAGAACGCGAGCAGTGTCGTCCCTCCACCCCCACCCCATTCCGCGAGAGCCACGTCGACCGAGATTAGAGCCGCCGAGAAGGGGGGGATTAGAATAACGATAATCGGTGAAATTTTAAATTTTTTAATAATGGCAGAGTAAAAAGTAAGGACTTTCAAGGACTTTTTAAAAATGGGGCATAAAAATAAGGATTTGTAAGGACTAAATGTAAAAGTAAGGACTTTTAAGGACGCGTGCGAACCCTGAATCAATGTTAAACATTTCTCTCGCATATATATCTATTTAAACACGTCAGATTTGACAGGAAATCTCCTGAATGAAGAGGTAATTTGCACCCGTCATACTATGATGGCTGATTTTCTAGTTTATTATAAAACTCAATATAACAGAACGAGAGATTTCCACTCATTTGGAGTCTGATGTATTAGCAAAACACAGATGCAAATGAACAAGGACCAGGTTAAAATAGATGAAAAATATTTAATATGACTTGTGGGGATGAACAGGAAAAATAATGTCTTTCTACAAATCACACTTATGCTTTCAGAGCACAGAACTGCTGAAATACAGACAGGATGTGATGATCAATGTCACTGGTGAACAACAGGGATTCCAGGGTATCCACGTATTTGAACACTTGTTCATGATGCTAGGAAAAAAAATAAACAAAAATAAATATTTGTTAAAAGATTACCTAGAATAATAATTTTAACTGATTAACCATGGATTAAAATTTTAGTTGTGAATTTAAATAAAAATCAGTCAATGGAATGCTATTAACCCTTAAAAGCCCAATTTTTTAAAAACTGATTTTAATATGTTTTTTAACCTTCACTTCATGAATAAAACATGGGAAAAAAATACTTTAAACATTTTCTTTTTAGTGTGGTTTATGGCTAAAAAACAGTTTGTTACCAACTGATAACACTGGGCTTTATTTCAGAAAAAAAATTTCCTTGATACAATGCTTTAATGTCAACTGATGAATTTTAATAAATAATAATACGGATAAGGAATTTCCTTCAACATTATAGGATAAAATATGGTATTCGTATGTGTACAAACAAAGCTAAAAGATGCAGCCTCTAGTGGAAAAACATCAATCTATTTTTATTTTTTCCATCAGCACTCAGGCTGCCATCTATATTTTGCAAATTAATATAATAAAATTTTCAGTATGTACCCTATTAGCAACAACAGGCATTAGAGTCTCAGTCTTATTTCAGTCAAGATTTTAGAAGACAAAATTGGGTTTGTTGCTTAAAGGCAACACTGGGCCTTTAAGGGTTAATATGTAAAACAGAAAACACATATATAACATGTGATGACAGTACTTAGTTCTAATAAGTCTTCTTTAAATCATTTATAATTTCACTACCGGTGGTTTGTCCTACCTACCATCTAATTATGAACTTTTTTAGGAAGAAATTAAGTTCAAATGATTTGAAATTAATATTAAAATCAATATAACTTCAGATAAAGTAAAGCTCCATTTATACATCTTTCAAAGGACTGACATAAAACAAAGCATAAATGAAAAGATGAATGCAATAAGAATAATTTTGATCGTTATAAATTTAATGCTACTAATACAAATTCATTTAAAAGTCCTAATTAAAGTTTTTTAAGATAGTACTAGTATATCACTCCACAGTATTGAAAACAACATTTTAATTTTAAAATTAAATAGTTGTTATAACAGTGAGAAAAATCATACCTTTATTGCATATATCTTGTAGACATAACACATTTCCGCGGAAACGCAGATTTCCGCTTTTTTTGGCATCAAATTTTATCATTCTTAATTTTATTTTATATAATAATTCTACAATATTTTTAATATCTCAAGAACTTTTTGTATAAATTTATTTATTTAATTGTTCAATTAGTCATAGATATTTTACTTCTCGGTATTTATGTTTGGCGCGATTCTTTATATATGAAGTTCAGCTTTTTTTGTTCCAAGCCTGTGTCATATCTGATCTTGAATACTAATTATACATTTCTTATTTTATGTGATTTATGTGCATATAGAAAGATATTTAATAAAAAAAATATTAAAATAATAGAAATAGAGAAATAATGACCGAGGCAAAAAATGTATGAATTTTATAAATTAAGAAAATGTATAACCGAAGCTTTGCATCATATAAACAAAGTACCGTATCATTACACTGGCTACAAATGAAGTATGGCTGTGATGATGATGTATAAATGTAAATGACATATAAAAGCTGGAATCCATTCATGCACATGTGATGCATGTCATATGCATTGCAAAAACAACTTTCCAATCTATTGTAGTATACATGCCAACATTAGAAATTTCGATTTTTTAAAAAATATCTTATCTGGATAAATAATGCAATATATATATTACTATTATTAGAAGAATTAGAAATAATTATGACATTTTTCAAAAACATGAAATGTAGAAAAAAAAATCTGGATCATCCTGTTATCAAGGAATACAACTAAAACAACTGCGCACGAGAGGGAAAAAATTCGTTTCCATAGAAATTTTAATCTTATCCATAGTTCCATTGTGTGCAGAAATTTTTGATAAAATTCATAGCAGTTGGCATGTTTGTTATAGGAAGAAGCAAAAATGTAAGACAATATACAGTAAAAAGAACATGAGCAGTAACTTCCGACATGAAATTGTGACATCACATGAATTCAATCCATTATTTCTGGGTGAAAACACAAATAAAACAGAAATAATCATAAACTTGCAGTTTTGGCCACAAAATGGCAGTTTTAAAATTCTGACCTCAGTTTCTTTACTCTGACATCTTTTTAATTAATGGATATTTCTATGTTATAAATCAAATGCAGAACGATTATAATGAAAATATGAAGCACTGACAAACTACCTTTTTTGAAGAGAGAAGTATGGTACTGAAGATTTAAAAGTGAAGAAATTAGAAATGTCATTTGAAAAAATTTCCTCTGAATGACCAAAACAGGAAAACACAGAGTATTGTTTTGTAGTAGTACAAGGAAACCAAAGTACCGAGATTATTTTTTTTCTTTCTCTGAGAAATACAATAAATAATTAAGAAATTGATATTTTGGATCAGAAAACATTACAAAGAGAAGATAACTTTTCAGAGTATTAAAGAAAACAGTAATGCTAGTATATTTCTGCTAAACAAAATTCTACCAGAATTATCTACAGTGGGGAAAAAAATTATGACCTTCAACATCAAATTGATGATTTATCATAAATTTGTATGTCAGCAGATGTCAGTTAAATATGACCGATAACTATCTGATAAGAAAAAAATATCAGACCACAATGAAGAGTTTTTTTTTTTTTTTTAATATAAAAATAAATTAATTTTAAGTCCAACAATCCATATTCCATTTACATGAAAGAAGGTAGCAATTCATTTCAAATTCAAAAGGAAATTCAAGAGAAAGGAATAAAAATTAAACTTACCTGAAAAAATACTTCTTGCAACCTGCCCAATGTAGATTTAAACCAGAAATTGTTAAAATCAATCCCTTCAGCTTCGCACCTTGCAATGTGCTCTGTCAATAACATGATAAATCTCTGAAAGAATCGCAACAGAATATTTTTAGAAACATCAAAGACAAACTTAAATAATACAGAATACATTTCTTGGGGAGAAAGACACGGAAACGGTTTATTCTGAATATTTGAGGAGTAAAATATAGAAAATAGTCCTAAAGATAATGATAAGCAAACTCGAAATTATATTAATCAGGACATTATGAATGAACAAATAATGTCCTTGAATAGAGCATCATTAAATTTATAAATACATTTCTATGATAAAAAAAATATCAAAGTGTGTTGCTTTTTTTTACCAGAAATTTCTCACAAATCTTGTTTAAAATATTTTTATTTTCAATTTTTCCACAGAATAAAAATTAGTTCATGACTTTTAAAACTATTAATTTTTTTTTAAACTATCAATTTGTTATCAATATTGCAGTCAATTTTAACATTTAAACAGCATTGGCAGCAATAATTTTTTAAAAAGCCATTCAACAGAAATGCTGAAATTGAATCATGTTTCATGCATTTTATATAACTCATTATAATACTTATTCTAAAGAAAAATATAATGTTGGGTTTGTGTTTCATAAAATTTTTAAACATATATATATATACATGAATATTTTATACAAAATGTTTCCTTAATAAAATTATATCAGATTAAATGAATATATAAAAGACTAGTCAAGAAAAATTTAAATTGAAATATTATACATTTATTTCTCATTTGTCAAGAATATTTTAAATTCAAATGTCTTTCACACAACTTCGGAAAAATAATCTATTTCTGAAATTTTAGATAAGTGCAGATAAATAAAATTTTAGATAAATCATGATATTTTATACAAGTTAAATTTCATGTTATTTTCCAACATAATAAAATCTAATTTTACAAACGGTAGCATTTAAAAAAACCGTCTCTTTTTCCAATAAACATTGCATATTTTACTTTTAATCACAGGAAAAAATGGAGCCAAAAAATGAAACAAATGATAAGATTGAACTGAATGCTTCTCTCAAAAATATGAAGTAGTTCATAATAAAAAATAAAAATTTAAAAAAAACGATACTTTAAAGCAACTGAATAATTATTTCTTTTCTTTACCAGATAAAAATGGGACAAAAAATATGCATTATGAAGTGTTTGATAAACAAATTACCTATATATCAGAAATACTGAATTTATTTTACAACGGTTTTAAATACAAAGGGTTAAGAGAAATTTTGTAATCTCAGAGGTGGTCTATATTAATGACTAGCAGTACGCGCACGGCGATGCCCGTGGAATCAGGACTTAAACAAAATAAAAAAAAAATCGCCCACAATGACACGAAAAAGTTTTCAAAACAAAATCAAACAAAAGATACACATTATAGATTTTCCGGCTTATTTTTTCCGCGATAATAACATGTAGAAAAACAGTACAGAGTACATTAATCCAAAACAATATAAAAAAATTGTTGCCCGTGGAATCAGGACTTCAACAAAATGAAGAAAAAAAAATTCTTAGAACATGACAAAAAGCTCCGAAGGTTATGACGTCACCTGACCCTTCATCCAATCAAATTGAAAGCTGCGTTCCGAAAGACTGTCGCTGAAGGAATTTCGCTCGCTGAAGGAATTTCGCTCGACAAAAATAACTTTCATCTGCCCAGGAATAATTTAATTTAAAAAAAACGGGAAAAGATATTTTAACCGTTCTTGTTTTAAATCAGAGAGAACCGTTCTAGTTATGAGCTGAAAAAAATTGAAAATAATAGTGTTATTAAAAAGTCGGATGCAACAAATTTAAAATCAAAACTAACATCTTGATGCCAAAACTGAGTATTTTTTAAAAATTTCTCAAAATTCAGTAGATTGCGTTAGAAATTCAAAACTAACTTCATTAGAACGGAAATCGCGTAATCTTTCCGACGGTGTATCTATTTTTGTCGTACAATTATTCAAAACCAATCTATTGAGAAATTAGTGCGAAAAATCAACCAAAACAACACAAAACATTAAATAAAAAAAATTCTAGATTAAAATTTAAAATTTCGGCTTCGAGGTGCATTCAGTCACCATTACGACTACCTGTGTGCCAAATTTCATGGCTGTAAGTGCGATAGATTCGTCTGGACATCGCAGACAAACACACACACACGCACGCACACAAACATTGCCTTTTATATATATTAGAGAAGTAACAGAGATAAATCCATATGAGGCTAAAAATCTCAAGGAATATATATTTACATAAAAGTTGTCATATCTGGAAAAGCAAATATGAATGTCCACTAATATCAAACGTAATATTACTAATATAATAGCCCAGATCTCTCGGTAACGCTCTGACGTCACCAATAATAAAACTCGCACCATAGCACTGCGAGACGTTAAACAGCATTATTTCATTGTTGAAGAACCAATTCATTCAGATTCAGTAATTTTAAATTTAAAAGAGTAATTGTCATTCTAATTTCAAATTTAATAGCTCTAAAATAGTGAACTAAAATTTGCTCTCCATTGATATAAAATTTATCTCGCTATGATCAATAATTCCTGAGAAATTTTAAATTATATTAATCATATATTTCAAATTAATTTCTGTTTTTTAATAGAAAGTAGTAAATTACATCAGTGATATATTATGCGCTTGATATAGTTTGGACGCCACGATGCATCTAATTATTTAGTGCAATTGTGATGATATAATTTGATAATATTTTTTGTAAACATTAAAATTTACACAAAGACATCTGAAGTACAAGGAAAATTATTAAACAACGAAAAATACTTCACACTGAAGGTTGTTTACCAAGAAGATTTTTGAATAAAGAAATATGTAAATAAAAAAAAATATTTCCCGTCATAATACATATGTTTATTTTATTTCTTTTCAATCAATATTAAATATTTCTCTCGCATATATATATATATAAACATGCCAAATCTGACAACGGGAAATCTCTCGAATGAAGAGGCAATTTGTACCCGTCATACCATGAAGGGTGATTTTCTAGTGTTTTAATGTTTATACAGAGAAATCCTTTGAATATTCTGTGCCAAAAATAGCTTACTTTGAGATAGATTTTATTACACATTTCGTTTCTTGAGTTTTCGCTTATCATGAGGAAGCTGTTTGTGATAACTGAATCTTTCATTATGTAGTTTGTTTACTGACCATTGAGAAATCTACAATTAAGATTAATTTATTAAGTAGAGAGGTGGACCATATACAAGAAGATTATAAATACAATCTAAGCTAATTTTTGACATAGCTATTGTTTAGAGTCGGTTCTTGCAACTGAAAAGACACTAGTAATAAGTTTTAAAATTTGTTACTTTTATTGATATTCATTCTGCATTTCTATGAAATATATCAGACTCACCTGAAAAATGATGAGGAATAAATTTTTTAATTCACTCTGTGTTGTATCTAATTTCTCCTCCATCTCTTCAATCATTTCTTCGGAAGGCTTTTCGTGGTTTGAGTCTTCATCATCATCATCTTCTTCCATTGCATCATTTTGCTGCAAAAGAATTTTCAACTATAAGCAGAAGCTACAAACTTCTATGTTTTCAAAAAAAAATCTAGACAGGTGCTGCTACATGCATTTTAATAATTTGCTCAATAAATTTTTAAAATTTAATTAATTCAGACAAACAACTAATCAGAAAGCTTATGGCACTGTAACTAACCAGAAATTAATTTTCCATATGGACACCAATCTAAGTAGTAGGTAATAAGATTTATCTAGCCCTAAATTAAAGCAGGTAATCAAAAAGACTGATAAAAATTGAGACATTCATAAAGAAGAATAAATATTCTACAATGAATAAATTATGTAGCTTTTAAAAACATATTTAAAAATGGTTCAACATAAAGTACAATAATAAAATGTAGGATTTACTTGATTTTTAAATTCATGTACAAGAAGTATAAAAATATAATTGTCAAAAAACTCAACCTCGAGATTTTAATGAATCTCCACACTGTGGACCTCTCCAAGTTGAAAAAAAAAGTGTTTGTTAATACTATAACTCAAAAATACAATAAGCTATTTGGATGAAATCTGGTACATGATCATCAGACTTAATCTGTAGAACTATATTAAATTTCAGGACAAATCTGCCAATGGGAAAACAGTCCAAATAACATGAAATAAAAATGCAACAAGCTAGATGGAGGGCAGTCAAAAGCCATGTCCCTCCCAGTGTTGTAACTAGTGTTCATGATTGTCGCCTGGTGGTGCTGCGCGCTGTTCCAGGTTCAACGAGGATGTAACTCTCTTTTTGGTATGAATAGTTTCTGTGTTCGTATTGTCTTGTTTTCATCTCGTTCCTGTGCAATAAATATTATGTTTATTTATAAGATGGAGTTTTGTTGCTGCCTACTGAGTCCCTTTCTCGCACATAAATGAGTTTAACGAAAATAATTTTAGTATCAATCAGTTAGCGAGTTCACGACGAAGTTCGAATACCCAGATCACATGGCCATGAACCTTTCAAAGAAAGAAGCAGAACGAAGGGTGTACTACTTCACTTCGAGGGAAGAACATTCTTGCTGGTCTTTCACTGCTTCATCACAATTTAAAACTAGAAATCTAATACATCTTAAAAGCTACCAAAGGAATTTCGGCCATTATACTATAGGGTGGGAAACATGTTAGGAATACAAGGAACTACAGACTGCTTTGATACATTGAATAAATAATATTTTACTTGATACTAGAAACACATAAATTTACTTAATTGGCATAAGCAAGTAGACAATACATGGGAGGTAATTCATCTGTTATAGATTATTTAATACAAAAAGAAAAATAATTATAATTGTTACCAAAATTTAAGTTGTTTACGAAATTTCAATCTTCTAAAGAAAAAATGTTCTTTTAAACTGATAATAGAATTTTGAGTTGCTTACAACTTGCATTGAGAACATCAGTGCCAAATCCAACATTTATTAACATGTGCACTTGCAAAACACACTGTCAACAATCTTTTTAGTAGTAATTTTAATCCTCCCTTCAAATGTAAATTTAATTTGCTTCCATGTTTTCTCACATCAAAATTTAGCTGAAAGTCAGTACATACAATTTTTAATAACAATTTATATTCTGTTACTTATGAGACGTTTGCATTGAGTGTTTTGTGTTATAAAGAACTAGATGATTAATGCAAACAATCTCCTATTTTCATTTTATAGAATATTCGAATCATTTATTTCAATAATCAAAGAACTTCAATTCAATTCTAGAATTTTTGTTACGTGCTTCTGAAATAAAGGGAGGAAAAGGAAAATGTATTAAGTTTATTTAAATTTGCTTACATTACTCACAGGCAAAAAAAATATTTATACAAATTCTCCGGGAAAAGGCATAATTACTTCTTTAATTTTTATTGGTAGATCAGCTAATTTTAAACAAAACAATTACAGAATGTTTAGCTCTTTCCTTAAGCATAAATATAATTATCAAACACTCCAAAATTTTGCCAATTAAAATGCAATGACAATTTTTCTTTTCTGCCACACATAAAGCATAAATTTAATCAAAAGTTTTTAAGAATATTCTTTTAATAGTGCTAAACAGCAGAAATTTTAAAAATTATTTTCTACTTTTTAGTCTTTAATTGTGTCGTGTAGCTGCAAAAGTGGCCATCTCCACTTTTCAAAATTACGTTTTTTGAAAGATTATAAAACAATTTGACCTTCTTAATATCTCAACATCTTAAATTGCATACTAGAACACATTACCTAAACACTTTAAAAGCCATATAGTTTATTTTTTAAATTTCATTTTGAATAGATGCGACAGAAAACCCATTTTTCTCAAAACATATCATATTTGGAGATGGCCACTTTTGCAGCTACATGGCACAATTTACAATTCATTCTTTTAAATATATTGCAATCTTCTATTCTCTATTTTCTCTACCAGCACCACTTATATGTAATTGAAACTTAATTAAATCAATCGATTAACTGATAATTAAGTTCTAAAAGTATTTAAATAGTGTATTGTCATCAAGAATATGTGCACAAAATTTGAATATTCTAGCCCATTAGGAAATAAGTGTAAAACTGATTACAAAATTTCAACTTTACAAAGAACAAACATTAAATCAAATAAAAGTGTGCCAAAATAATGGTTTTCTTACCGATTGCAACTTCTTTTTCGATTCTTCTACCTGCTTTTGGAATTTTGTTACATGGCGAATCATTTCTCTAATTGTTAGATGCAAAATTTCCCAGATGTAAAATCTAAAAATAGATCAGTAGCTTTAAGGTTTGGCAAAACATATCATTTTTAAAGAAATATCTTTAAAAAGAATTCTTTAGAGTTATTCAGAAAACTAATTCATAATTTCAACATATAGGCATTTTGAAACAACAGATCAAAATTTCACTCAGTGAGTGACCTCACAGCAAGTCTTAAGTTTAAAGAATGTACAAAAGGAATATTTAAATGCATATTATATATATAACATGCAAAGCGGCTTACTACTGTTGCCAGCTTACATGCTGAAATCAAAAAGGGCAGATAGGAATATGCAAAAAGTTTAAGTACCCAAAAAAGGGGATTTTCCCAGAAGACTCGTGACTCGAAGTGAAAATAGAAGTGTGCTTGTTACGATGGAAGTTGAAGTAATTAAAAATGAGGTATCATTAAAAATAATTAAAAAGAAAGTTAAAAAATTAATTTATTACATATATATGCTACATTTCCAAAATCACTGTTATTCAATGAAGCAAACATTTTATGCTTCAGATTTAGCTTTGATTTTATTTATTTTTGTATAATGTTTGACATTTTTTAATTAAGTCCATAAAGGAACTTGAAAATATCCATTTGAATACAGATTTATGAATTAATCAATCATTAGAATTCATAAATAGAAATTAATTACAATTCTGATGATCAAATACCCTATAAAAATGGGGGAGAGACTAATATGGACAAAAAAAAAAAATTCTTTAAAAATTACACACAATTTCTGGTGATGTTATTTGCTTTGCTTATAATTTAAAATCTACTCAGAAAAATAACTCTTCTTATTCCTCTCTCTAACTCATACTTCTTTTCTTAAAATAACTCTCTAATTTAATGGTGTACAAACATATTATTTAAGTTTAAGATTAACATTAGGATATCTTGTCATCGTTCAGGCAGAAGTCACCAGGTCCACATGAACTTTTTGACTGAGTACGACAATCAATTGGAATTTGCAATTAATTATTTTGATAGAAACCTGTTATCTAAACACCAGTATATCAACCGTAGGAGCTAAAAACGTCATTAAATACATTTTTAATATTTATCATAATGACTCAAAATTAATCAAGGTTAAATAGACCACATCTCGAAACTGTAGTTGTGGACTTGGTGACTTTTGGCTGAACGACAACGATATATAATCTGGTATTTTGATACAAAAGCTGAAATATAATAAATCACTTTTGTTATATTTTAATCTTAATGAAAAAACCTAATGCAGTCAAAGTTATACCTTAATGTAGTTAGAGAAACAACACAAACAAAAATAACACAGTAGTTGAAGAAAACAATAAGTGACATGCCAAGACAGGTTTGATATATAAAAAAAAAAAAAGTAACAGTGGCAAAAGAATAAAAGTGGTATTGTAGCAAAAAAAAGAAAAAGATGTTTGTAATACCAATATAAAAATAAGCATTAAACATGCTGTTTTTAAGCTAAAATTTAAAATACTATTTTAAAATATTGATTGGAGGAATAACATGGCATGAGAAAAACACATTTGAAAATTTCTTTTTATATAAAATGCTCTAGTTGCAAATGGAATTACTTGCAAAATCAAGTTTCTACAAGTTTAGTATTAATTTCAAATATATATTTTGCCATTTTACTTGAGTTTCAACATAAGCTTTTTTTTTACTTACTTTGGAAATTCAGAGGCCATTTCTTTTGAAAAGAGCCAATTTGCTACAGCTGAAGATTCTACAACCTTTGCCTTCAGGAATTTTGTAACCAAACCAACCATCATCTACAAAAGGTACAAGAATATCAAACACCCATAATTACAAATACTCATTAAAGATAGAACATGATTGCACTCCTCAAACAGTTGACCTTGCAACTGAAATATCTCGATTTAGAATCCATAAACTCGCAAGTATGCAAATATAAGTACGAAATTACGTCTTTCACAATGATTACTTAATTCAATTGCTCACTAAAATAATTTTCTACATATAGATAATTTTTTCAAAATATATTTATGATTCGATATGCAACTTAATGCAATTCTATAAACAAATGTCAATGTTTATAAACAATAGAAATAAAATGACTAGTAAGGAATTAACTTTCATAGTTTGTTCTCTTAAAACATTTTATTATTATGAAAACAAACTAAACTGTTCACTAAGCATCTTTCATAATATTGAAAACAAGACAATAATTGGAATACCTAAGCAAATGTTAAATATTTATTCACTTAAGAACAGCTTAAAATAAGCTCTTGGCATGTATACAAATATATGCATGTGGAATAGTACAACCAGGAATTTTAATTTAACAGTAAATAAACGAGCCAAAGCATAGAAAGTCTTCAAAGCAGACAGTACCAAGAAATACCAGTGTACATTTTACATAATAAAAAGTGTGAATGCAATCTAAACAATGTGAAAATATTTAAAAAGAAGTTAATTGTATAGAAAGAATTTAACTGGATTTAACAAGGTGATTTTAAATCTTTCAATTATAATCAGCATTTTTTGGATCCATAACTTAAAAATTGCTGAATGCACCATTATTAATCAAATTTATAGCAACAATTCCACATGACCAACAATTTATTGAACTAGACACCAGAAAAACTATACAGACTAGTTAAAATAACTACAAACAGATTTATGTTTGGCATATAGTTCTATATGAAAAAATAGGAAACATTTTTTCTGTTGTTGAGTAGCCACAATATGCCACATGTATCTAAACTTTAAGAGGTAATGTAAGTAGTTTAAGTAAAGTTAATAAATATTTGAAAAGTTCATACATTATAAGTTGACACACCAAGAAATCCATTATACATACAGATTGAAAACATCTTTAATTATGAAAAGTATATAAAATTGGATATTTCTACTTGAGAGAATTTTGCACAGCAGATTTAAACACCTGGTATATGATTGAAGAACATCTTTAATTTGTCCCTATTAATCGTCTAAAAAAAAACTCTTAGAAAGCTTGTATGAAACACTCATTCCTGTTGAAATTTTCTCACTTATTTTATTTCTATTCAAAAAAAAATACACATAAAAAATTTAACTTAACATCACAAACACCTGCAACTTTTCCCACTACAATCCCCCCCCCTTCCTTTACCATGTAATAAAATAAATAATCAATAAAAATCATTAAATCTAAAAAAATCTGATTAAACAAAAGTGAGAATCAAAATCTGTTTGCTAAGGTGGGGAAAACAATAACAAAAAAAAGCATATTTTGTAACGTGAATATCAAATGTTTCTCCCATCAGAACACACAATAAACTACTAAAATAAAGCTATTTACTTGTTGGTTACAGTGCCAGAGTTCGAACATGCTTCTTAGTATGCATATCTGAGCCTCTTCTGAGGTTGATAAAACTTTCAAAACTGTGTGGTATCTTGAAAAAGAAAATAGCATGAGCACAAAAGTTGTGATGATACTTTATATACTACTTTTATACTTTAAAAATCATAATCATCATAAGTAAATAAATGTACCCATTGGTATTGGGTATAACCTCCATAGGATATTTTTAATACTGCACTGAACAACGGCAGTGAGCTTTTCGTAATAAAAATCATGTTTTCAATGATATAATGCCTCAAATACAATGTTTAGCTGTTCACTTATCTTTGAATGATTATCATTGGCGAATGCAGGATTTAGGTCTGGGGGTGGCTGAGGTTATAAAAACTTTGCATCGTCACGACGAATGTCACATCTCATGGCTTATGTGAACCAAAACACTTTAACTTTACAGACTTGACTCACCTGACAATAAGAATCACAACGAACACTACAATACGTTCGATAATTTAATAAAAAAAAACGATGAAAGAACTAGCCAAAAGATATTTTCAACCACGTCAACATGCAAGTACAAGTGGAATGACTAGAAAAGTGAGAAAATTTTTGAGCCTGTCAAGCCAGGAAGTAAAATATTGTCTGTCGTCACATTTTTTTTTTTTAAAGGGAGATTAACAACACACAGTTTTAGCAATTTTAAATAAAATCAAGAATTCTGGTTTAGCTCAAGCGGGGTGGGGTTTTGCAGCCCTACAGCACCCCCTCTGGATTCACCACTGATGATTATTCATAAATGGATTAATGAGCCAACAGCAACAATAATAATATGAATGTTTCATTGGTAGTTTGAATTTCATGAAATAAAGGTCAAATTTCAAATAATACTTTTTTAAAATATGAAAATATTTTCCAAACCTTTTCCTTAAACAATACTTTTACATTTTGTAATGTATATGAAAGTTTTCAAAGATGCCATGAAGTAATTCATAAAATCTTTAAACAAACAATGTAAATGAAAAGAGCACAATTTTCGTTTTGCAAATAATCATCTTAAGCAAAAATTTTGAAACTTCAGCATACAATTTCAACAATCATTACAAACATGAAAAAAATAAGACTTTAGATAATTACAAAAAATTTCATGTAGATTATCAATCAACTATTTCCATATTTTTAAAACTAATAATCAAATACTTGAAAATTCTTTTAAAGCTAACAGAAAATACAGATAAGAAAATTCATGAAGTCAATAAAATTTATCAAATAACTTTCCTTAAAAAAAAAGATTTGTAATGCAAGTTTCAGACCCCCGCTCCCCAACTTCTACAATCACATATCTTTTTCTTAATTACAATTTATCTTTTAACCAACATTTTTAAGTAAGAAATATTTTGTAAAACTGAAATAACAAAACATTTAATTGTGGGTCATCTTCAAGTGAATT
>BGPR01001007.1:181129-303792 GCA_013235015.1 Araneus ventricosus | reverse complement strand
AACTGAAATAACAAAACATTTAATTGTGGGTCATCTTCAAGTGAATTAGTTTCAGTATCTCACAATTTTTTTTTTAAAATCAAAAGTAATTTTGAACAAAATAAATGGTTAAAATAAAGTCACAAAATTTTTCTAGCACAATCTAAATACTCTAATACAAAGTTGGCCTAGGCTGTTAACTTGTCAATCAGTCAGACAACTGGCGAAAAAAAAAGAGGGGGGGGGGGGGGCCACACCTGAATTTGAAAGTATGAAGAAAAAATCCTAAGAATAATGTTTTGAATTATTCTTTATTTTAATTGGAGTAAGTTTGAACACACAGCATCTTGCAAACCAAATGAAAGCACAAAATTAATAGACTGCAAAATACAGCAAAAAAAATTCAAGTCCCCCCCCTCAAAGTTGAGGGGCCATCAGGCAGTTACAACTGTGCATTTTTGATAATCTAGCAATTCATGGTAGGTATTAACAAGTATTAAACTTACTTTGCAACAGCTGCAAATGCGTGAGAAAAAGATTTATCAGCATATTTTAGTAAAGTCTGCACAAAAACATCTATCTTCAAGGGGTTATGCGTAGGCTCAACTGAAATAAAATAAAAACCAAACAGACATTAATCAAACCAAATTCTTTGTTTCATTTTCACTCAAAAAGTATCTGATACAAATATAAAATCTGAAAGATTTTTAATACTTCAATTTATTTATTATTATTTTTTCATGAAAGGATTTTTACAATGCATGAACATTCAATTATTTCAATTGCACAGATTTCATAACAGCAATTACAGGATTACAGTAGAACTTCCAATCAACCGCCAGCGTCCGGACCAGGGTTGTGATGGATAACTGAATTTCGCTGCTGGATTGGGATAAAAGCAAAAATAAAATCCTTTAAAAGTAAAAGATGCATATATATTGCATTTAATTTTACAAAACAATCAATATAAACTTTAATATAGGAGTGGTAATGTACAGAAATATATTGTAATGCTATAAACCTACATTACTTTTTAGACGATGACAGATAACAGAAACTGATGATGAATCAAAGTTTTACTGTACTGGAAGTAGAGAATATTTCTTTTTAAGAGTCTTGAATAAAGGTCCCTAACTCACCATCATCTTCCTGTAAAGGATTTGGTAAATCTTTTATCACTAGTAAAGCTTCTTCTGCTGTGCAGCGTTCTTTCAGTGCCCCCAATAATTGCTGAGCAGCCACAGTGCCTGGTAGGGCTTCTGCAACGAATAGAAATACAACTGGAATATTTGGTATGTTTTCATTATCCTAACATCACTGCTATTTATTCTAATTTTACAAAACTGGAGCAAAACAAACCATTATTAAAATAATAAACATTCAATTTAATGATTATTAGTGGTTAAATTTTAGAGAGGAATTGGGTATCAAATCCAAAGAGCCAAATTAAAGAAAAAATGCATTTAAATACTTAAAGTAAAATCTCTATCTCTACTAATAATAAAGGAAAATGAGTGTATGTTGGAGCTCTTCAGGGAAGACTGCTGGACTAAGAGGTACAAAATTTGGCACAAACATACTTTGGAGGATGGGAATGTGCACCTCAGAGCCCTTTTTTCGAAATTTTAATTAGAATTTTAATTAATTAAAAATTAAGCAAAATTTTAATTAATTAAAATTCAATTGTTTAACAAATATTTAATTGTGTGTTTCTCTTCCATTGATGAAAGCTAAGATAATATCCTACTGGATTTTACTTTTTTTCTTCTTTTACTTTATTAATTTTTCTGTGAGAACAGTGAAGGAAGTCTTCAAGATAATTAGTATATTATGAAATAATCCAGTATGTTGAACGATCATGGTTTCTATGTTCCAATTCTTTTTATCAGCATGTTTTAAGCCAATTAACGTGCTTGCTGGACGAAAAATGTACCTTTATGTCTGGCAACAAGTTAGCCATTATGCATTAGCCATGCCATTTTAATGTAGGCAAGAAATAGAACAAGTGCAAGGCTACAAAAAGAAAGTGGGTCAAATGTCTATCGTAATTAAAGTTTAAAATTACTTTGTTAAGAGAACCACTAATATCAAATTATGTATGAGATTTACTTGAAATTATAATTCTGGCAAACAAGCTGGTTGCTGAAGGCAGCTAGTTAATAACAAAGGAGAAAGTGTGTATGTGTTGGCACTCTACAGGGCAGACCGCTGCACCTTGAGCCACGAAATTTAGCACAAATAAACTTGAGGTTAGGAAGGTGTACCTCAGAGCCGTTTTTTCTAAATTTTAATCAATTAAAAATTAAGAGAAATTTTTCCTTGATAACTTCAAAAGAAATTATAGCACAAAACTAATTTTCACATATTTGAAAATTCAATAAATTATCTTTTCAATGATACTAATTAAGTTGCCAAATAATTCTTTCTTTAATTTTAATAATTTTTTTAAAAATATTTTCAGGCATAACTTTTAACAGTACTTTTCATTGTTGCAATGAAATTCAAACCATTCTTTAAATAAATATTTAATTGTGAGTTTCTCTTCCATTGTTGAAAGCTAAGGAATTTATTTTTTTTTTCAATCAATTTTACTCTGAAATCTGTAAACAAAGTCCTTTAAAATAGTTAGTATATTAGGAAATTCATCCAGTAAGCTGAATGATCATGGTTGCCACATTTTATTTCTTTTTACACCAGCATGTTTTAATCCAGATGATAAAAAGTCAACAACTATCATTGGAAGGGGAGTAAGATTCTAACTAATAGAGAATGTTGAGCTCTTCTATTCCCTTCCGTTGAGCGAAACTGATACAATTTTACTGAAAATAAAAGTTCTTACCTGCTCCCTCTTGTTCATATTTGCACAGAGTAACTGGCTTCAGAGGAAGCAAATTGGAGAAACCTTCCGGCATTAAGTCAACAATTCTTTGGTGATAGGAAAGCCTGAAGAAAAAGGAAATTGTTTAACAAAAGAAAACAATAATTCAAAAGATTAGTACATTTTTTACATGCATCTAGAAAATTAATAAGACAAAAAATAATTTCATTCAAAAATACTACAATAGAACCTTGATTATTCGAGATGATTGGGACTGTAATCACCTCAGATAATTGAAAACTCAATTAATAGAGACTAAATTTTAAACCACGACTTCTTTTCATTCTAAAAGATTTTGCAAAATTGTTCATTTGAAAATTATACAAATAAGCCCACAAGTACTTCCATGTATCAACATTTTAACAAACTCTTTTTATCAGTCATCAAACATGCATTCTTAGAAAAATTAATTCATTCTGATAAAAGAGGATTTGTGAATGTTGCCGATTTTCAATATTTCCTTTGCATTTCTACAATGATTTTTTTAAAGAATGTTCTATATTTCCCACACTAAAATACTGAAACTTTCTGACACATTTTACAGTGCCATTTTTTTTTAATGTAAATGCTTGGAATTTGCTCACATTACTATTGAAGTGCTTAAGAATGGAACTTTGTGTTTTTTGCTCAAATAACTCTAGTTATAAGAGGTCGAATCTTGATAACAACTTTTTACATTTCTCTGTATCATGAAAACCGGTTCTAATACCCACTTTGACATCCTCTGCTGAAAAATTTATTAATATTATTAAAAAATGAAAAACACAAGATTGATTTCCAAGCATTGGCTCAGTTAACAGACACCACATAGTTGATTGAAGCCCAGATAATCAAGATTCTACTTTACTTCACTAATTTTTTTTATTTATATTATTAAATAGAAAAAAAGATAGATGCTTAGATTTAAATGTTTTACAAGCAACATGATTCATCAACCCTCCACCCTTTTGATTTATACTTGAGTGTATCAGACATTATATTTCTTTATTATAAAATCCATATTTGCATTCATTCTATGAAAATTAAATAAACATCTAGAGTAGAATGCATATAATTTAAAAAGCAATACTTTCAATCAAAATCACAAAAATCATTTAAATTTGATTAAAAGCAGACCTGCCAACCTCTAGATTTGAAAAAGAGAGATATTTTCAATTATACATATACGATTACAAATGCGCAGCAGGGACAACATTTGCTTTATTTAACTCATGTACAAATAAGGTGGAGGGGGCCTAATGAGACAATCTTTTATTTTGGCTATATTTTTCTCAAAATTTTATTTTTTTACAAAATAAATGAAAATGTATTGATTTTTAAAAATTGCTTAGCTGGGTTTTAAAATAATCTAATCGGTTTTTTAAAAGATCCTTTTTTAGTTCTCAATCTTCCATACATATTTTATATCTAGACAATATTACCAATATAAATTTGACTTACCTATATATTTTTTTGTACTTTAGAGCTTTAATTTATGGATTTACATTTCTTTATATGTATATTTCTTGATTATAGTTTTTTTTTTTTTTTTCATATTTACAGTTGAGTTCTATTTACAAATAAGTCCTATTTATAAATTACATGATACTCCTTTAATTTTACTCCTTTAAAGAAGAAATTCTTGCAGATTTTGCCGGAAGCAATTGAAAAAATCACACGTACAAATGGTACAAAATGCATGTGATTTATCTATTTTAGAAGTGATAATAAACGAATATTCCTCGGAATTGACCTTTGTAAATACAGTCTCATATTTCTTTCGATGACAACAGATCTGGACAAGTGGGGGAGGGGGGAGAGAAATGCATGTGCAAAAAAAAAATTTAAAAATATGTTTTGGCAATAACCCTAACACAACACAAGATCAGCAGAAGAGACAAATTCTCCCTGTTTCCTCCATAGCACTCTAAACAGTCAAAGCAACACATGCACTGAAAACCCAAGGCGATAGTCACTAATCAACAAGCCTGGACCAATGGCAAAAAACTAATGAAGAATCCATAGCGGAATGGCATCACACATTCAAAAAATTTGAAGAGAATGTAGTCACAGCGAGCGCTGGATTTTTCTTTTACTGCTTTTTAAAAATTATTAATATTTATTTGTTCCAATTTCTCGAAAATACTAAAAAGTGGGAGGAAATCGGTGAGAATCCGGAGGCAGGAGAAATTGTTAAAAAACTGAGACTGTTAAAAGCGGGAGAGTTGGCAGGTCTGTTAAAAGTGATAATGAAAAACACTAGCTTATTTTAACCATTCATAGAGAAAAAAATCTTTGACATACAGTGAAATGCCATCAAAAATGAAATAGTTAATGATCAGGTGTGCCTAATCATTAACCATTCCCTCCATGAAGAGGAACAATTTACTTTTATGTTTTTTAAAATTTTACAAATACACTGGATGTCAAAATAATGAAAGTATGTGAAGAATACAACTTTTTACCACAGAAGATTCACAGCAAAGGTTAAAATTAACCATGATCAATTATAAAAATCTTCTTTTAAAAAAAAAATCTTAGAAAAGAGTATATTTTATTGAACAGATTTTGAAAATTCATGGAAAAGTATTTAATCAAACTGTTGCAAAAATTCTGAAATATTAATAATATTTCCTCAGTTTCAAAAACACTGGTAAAAGAATAAACAGAAATAATACAGAAGTATTTCTTATTTATTTAACCCTCCAATACATCTCTGAAACACAATAGATACAAGCTAAAATTCCAAGAGAACAGCATAACCAGAAAAAAAACAAATAGTACTTAAAAAAGGCATACTTTCAGTTTCATCACTAACTTCTATAAAGAAAGTGAGTCACAAAATCGCTTGATGCAACATACAGTGACTTAAATTAACAGTGAACAGTCAAACAATTAAATTCAAACCAGAATCCGAGATTTTTAAGCAATTAAAAATTACTTCTTTAAGTTGAAAGAGAACTCCACAAAGTTTTTTTTTTTTTTTAAATTATTATTATCACTAGGATAAGAAGCAACGTGGACAGGTACCTCATGCATTTCGCAAGAGTTTCTCGGATGAAAACTGGCCTCGGGTGCAGCGGGTCCAGACTGATGCAGTCACTCCAGTCGTCCCAATTCCACCGGAACTGAA
Source organism: Araneus ventricosus (assembly GCA_013235015.1). Lineage (NCBI taxonomy): Eukaryota > Metazoa > Arthropoda > Arachnida > Araneae > Araneidae > Araneus > Araneus ventricosus. The sequence goes on along the minus strand of BGPR01001007.1, from coordinate 297,823 downwards.
AGTTACTTAAATGGTATGCAAACCAACTTGCAAATCTAAATAAATAAAAGTAAAAGTGTTAAACAAACCAATTTGCATATCTAATTAAAAGTGTTAACCCTTTCAAGTTCACTAAATGCTTCATTTGGAAAATTACTAAATTTATTTCAAAAATAAATATTAGACATGTGGCTGGTCATAAATATGTAAAAAGAAAAAAAAATTTTATTTTCAAGAAATTTGTGGTTTCACATTGAAACCAATGAATGGTAATGGGCAATTTTTCCTCCGAATAAGTTATCATCGAAATGCAATTTAAATTATGTATTTAATTTATAAGTATACGCGAGTATTCAGGATATTCAAACTTCATAAAATTCAATATTACTTTCGAAGATCCAATTTTAAAAAATATCAATTTGAGCAAGAACCCTCATCACTTTGTTTCTCTTGGAGATTGGAAGAAATTTAACTCTTGCAATGCCGATACCTTCGTGAATACTAATGGTGTTGAACTGGAATTTTTATATAAGTTAGCCTAAATATCTGGCTCTTAAGTTATGAAAATAAAATTACGTTAGGTTTCGCACTTGCACAGTAATAAAATGCTCAATGGGTGGTTTCACTGCAAAACCAATGAGCGCGAAAGGGTTAAACAAACCAACTTGCAAATCTAAATAAATAAAAGTAAAAGTGTTAAACAAACCAACTAATAAATAAATAGTTTAGTAAAATCAAGCTTGCGGCTGGCAGCAGATTTCTTTATTGCCCAATTGATGCAACAATGCACAGTCAAATCTTTCATAAATGGCAATATCAAAACTACGGTACTTTTGAAGGTATAAATTTTCAATCAGAAATTTAGCCTATAAGATTAATAAACACTAAAGTACTGTTGATACAACTTTCAAGAGACTGGCATAAAACATATAAATGAAAAGACTTATAATCGAAATTTTAAAAACAACTTTGATTATTACAAATTTAATGCTACTTCTGTTAATTCATTTCAAAATAATGATAGCAATAGTATATTATGATACAGAAATTTTAAAATTATACGTTTATCACAAAAGCCAGAAAAATCATGCTTTATTGCACATCTTGAGTACTAATTATACATTTCTCAATTTATGCAATTTATATGCATGTTGATAGACCTTTATTTGGAAATGGCAGGGAGGAATAAGGTTTTAACACTTCCTGCTTTCTAGGAAATGTTTCCTCCTTAAAATGAACTGAAAAATAATGACTAAGACAGAAAATTTGCGAATTTTAAGAGGGGGGGGGACACATGGCATACAGCTGAAGCATTGAGTCGTATAAACAAAGTTCTTCATCAACAAAATGGCTACAAATGACAGGTCTGCGATGAAATGACGTCTGAGAAATGTATAAACGGTGCTTTACTGCATATGTTATAGGTTAATGAACAGAAGGCCTTTGAGTGGATATTGTAAATTTTGTTCCCTCACCACTTTCCTCGCTAAAGCAAAAGTCAAAAAAATTAATGTCCAATGCTTTTGGTCATGTCAAGTATTTACGATGTTAAGAAGTTTTGTGGTATACAAAATGAATTTTTAAAACCCTTGATAACCATCTTGTAAAACAGGTGTAGATATTTTAGAAGTTATATATCTTAGACTAAGAAATTTTTAACTTTCTATGAAAATTTTAAAACATTATTGCATTGTATGTGTTTAATTTCCAAATAATATAGAAATTTATGAATTATTTAATTGTATTGATCCAAAAAAACAAGACCAATAGACTTTTATGTAGTAATTTGCTAGATGGCACGCAAAAAATAATTTTAACAAATAAACCTCAAGAACAAATATTCGATTAAACTAAAATATCTCTTTATACTAATCAGCAAGATCCCATTACTGTTGGCGTTATTAAAAGAGATTCCGTTGTAAACAGTTTATCCCAATACTCACACACCAAAAAAAAGCAGCCACAGTTTACGTGAAGGACCACTGATTTTTCAGGTTTTTTTATGCTGAAAACGATTAAAAGGAACTGGAAAATCATGAATAAGATTGAAAAATAACTTACATTTTAATACAATCTCCATTTTAACCAGAATAAAGGAGCATTAAAGCATGTTTTATCTGCTCAAATAATCTATGTTCATCGATCCAGTCTCTTTCAGCTACATTAGTCTAATAGCTCTGATAAGCTTCAGATGTATATAAATAAAATTCTTATTAATTGAATGATAAAAAACAGATTGCTACAAAGAGGGAGCGACATCATGCAACTATATAATCTTTATTATATGTTGGTTCATGCTTGAATTCAAGATGGAAAGCACCTTTCCTCTCTTTAATTGTCTTGCTTGAAATTAATCAGAAAACCAGCCCCAAACCAATTCATTTTAAATGATAGTATTTCATATCACTGGGTAGTAAAAAAAAATTATTTTAGGAATAAAATAAAACCGATTAACCCATGCCCAATTAAAATAGATTTTACATATATTTCAGTAAATTTCTTTCTTTAAACTGGCGTTTGAAACAATTGGTCATTTATTAACTTCTGTGAAAGAAGATAAATTCTGAAAAAAAGTAGTCCTCTTTTCCTTTTAATAAAAAAACCAGTAGAAATCACTTTGTGGTGAATAAAACTATTTTAGCTTAAAGATTTTAAAAAATAGACGTACAGGGTATTGAAGCACTCTGATGGGTACACACTAATAAAAATTAGGAGTTCAGAAATGCAATGGATTTGGGGTTGGACAGCAAAAAAAAAAGAAACAATGGAATGTGACTCGTTTTAGCTTCCTTTGTCTCAGATCATTGATTGACTTGGTGATTGACTTTTCTTCCCATCGCTTTTTAGCTACTGTGAACTTGGAGATTAGACCTACTTCAAAACTCCTGAAAACTAGTAAGCAAAAAATCTGGATATATCTCAAAATAATAGAATGTAGATGCAGACACATTTTGAATAAAATGATTAAGTATTTTACTAATTCTTCTCAACAGGAAGGTTTGAATATTCCATTGATTTTGATACCTATAACATTACAATAACTACGATTTTCTAAATCAAAATTATGACAGATAATGAATTTAAAATATCCTGAAGCTATGATTTGAGAAGGTAAAAATCTGAAAATTCGGATAAATTTAAAATACAATCATCCTTGTCCTAAAAATAAGAAGATAAGGCATTACTGGGGTTAAGTTGAAACCCAGTAAAATTTCAGAAACAAAATTTTGGCATCATAGTATCAGCTTATCCCCCCACCCTCAATTCTGCCTTAGATTGTTACTCTAGTTTGAAAATAAATGTGTATGATAGAAATATTTTGTTATGATAAAAAAAAAGGAACAGTTTTGATTTAGATAAAAGTGTTGCATTGTGATTAGATTTTCTTTCATGAACGAAATATAGTTTGTGGTGGAAGTGTGGCAACCTGTAGAAGTTTGAATGTTGTTCAGTACTGTAAAAGGATACCACTTGTGGTATAGTACTTTGGCTGAAGCCTACACCCAAGAACAGACCCCAAACAAATTTCAGGGTATTACCAGGAAGTTTGAATAATTCAGATAGTATCATCAAAAAAAAATCATGATGGAATGTTTGTGCCATAAATTTGAGAGTTAGATATCACAAAATGCTTTATATTCAAGACATACATTATGAAACATGATGCAATAAATCAAGTATTTAGTTTAAAGCTTTTCAGTAAATTTATTGGTTGAAAAATGTAACACCTAATTTTATGTAAAGTAAAAGTATTACAGTCCCACTTCTAGTAACCGGAAACTTCCAAAACCGGATGATCTGATTGATTTGTCTAAAATCGGATAAAATGATAGTCACTATGTAAGCTGTAAATGAAGGAACTGCTCATGGTCACATGACTGATCAGCGGTAAAATGGTTGTTTTAAATGCAAGTGGCCACAAATGAAATGAATGCTAATAGGGATAGTGGAGAGGAAGCTCAACTGATGAAAAATCAGTTGCAAATGGAGGATATGCTTTGGAGGAAAGAAACACTGTGTAGTTTAGCATGATTGCTACATACTACAAAGTAAAAGAAAAAATTGAAAACCATAAAATGAAATATGAAACAAATTTTAATTTTAGACATGTGTTTAAAAAAAATAAGTTTATGTTAATAATTTCAGATTCATAAATATTTTTTTTTTTATTCTTGTGAACCACTATTCTCTATCTCTGTAATACCTTTAACGTGTCCTTTTAAGTTTTATTGTTTAAAATGCGTTTTATTATGAGTTGTTGGAACTGGGATATCAACGCAGATCAGCACACACGTATCGAGATTAGCTGCATTACGCGCAAACATCGGAGGCGCTATGCTCAGGACTCCTGGTCTGTTCTGAAGACTGGTCTGCATAATGCATGCTTTAAATTGCATAACCCTACCTACATGGTGACATCATCAGAACTCGATTACCCCTACTGGTTTGCTATCTAAACTGAAAATTCCCAAAAATCCGACCTTCCAAACCCCGAAAGCAGTCCTGATTTTCGAGTATGTCATACCTGTACTACATATTAAAATTTGAAAGCAAATCAGATAACGAGAACACCAAGTATGGCATGCTTCATATTAGAAATTCATCATAACAGTTTCAAAATTAAGTATAAATGCATAAAAATCCTTAAGCTTGTATTAAATCATACCACATGTAAGTTGATAAGTATATAAATTGTACAAAAGATGTTTGAATTATATTAATCAAGCAGCTGCTTTATAACATTTTGTACGTACAAAAATAATTCATTAATAATGTCAGAAATAAAATGAGCAACTGTCATACAGTCCAATTTGGCAATTTGAAAAAAAAAAGCATCTTGGAGTTTTAAAACCTACCATATTAAAGTTATAATAGTTTCATCAGCCAACCTGAACTGAATTCAAATCATTTAATCATCTACCCAATTGTAGATATTTGCAAAAAGAAAGCATAAATTCTCTATATCCAATATGAAAATTCACACTAAAACCACAAAGCCAGGGAGGCCATAATAAATCAGAGATATGAGATTTTTTTATTTATAATAATTCAAAGACATGCAATAATAATAAAAAATCTTGTAAAGCTTAATTCTCAACAATTACATATTCCAAATGGATTTTATGTTTCCTGTAATCGTGGAGAAAAAACAGCAGCACTGAAAAGAATGGAAATAATACATGTTGAATACCTTGAACACATTTATATAATTGAAAATGACATTTTAAAATTTAATAACTTGCATTATAAATTACGTGAATTATTTCAAAGGTTAAAGAGAGTTTTACCAGTTATTATATTTTTCTGCTAATCTAATGCTCTCAATCTCTCTCAAGTTTATTTTGGATTCTTTTCAGAGTTAACCATACGCCTATCATAAACATCAACAACCTTTATGAAATATGAAATGCCAACGTATATAGTATTCACTAATGTTATCCATTATCAATATTATATTTCATTTCTAATTAGCAAAACAAAATTAGTTGAAAATTACATTGGTACGTGAAGTTAATGTAAAAGTAACATTCATTTTATGCATTTTATTATTTTTTAGAAGAAATGAGAAAATTACAATAATTACATATTCAAATTGTAACACCTACATTTTAATTGTACATACAACATTCACCTATGTTATTAATGAACCTTCAAATGAAACTCAGACTATGAAGTAAATTTAAATCAAGATTTAATTTAACAAAAAAAAAAATCTGTAAAAATCTGGCCAAGTAACAAGGGATGCCTGAGAGCAAACTGAAATTTTTTTAGTTAAATTTATTTCAAGAGCAAAAATACTAAAATATTTCACACATAATTCTCGACCAGGAATCAAAGTTGTTGAAGAATTCCCTCCTTCAATTTGTTCTCTTCAATTAAAAAACCTCAATTGGAACATAACCAGGTACAGTGGACCAATCTTGAAATATAAAACCACAGATCTATCTTGTATAATGATCTGTTCGAAAGCATTTGAGTAAAATAAAGTTTAAATTGCTAAGAACAAAATCAGGGTTAAATAACATATTTGTCACTTTATTTTTTTTTTTAACTATTCTTTAGCTGCAAATTCAATGAATTAAGCACTGTAATAAGAAAAAAAAAAGAAAAAATTAAAATTTAATTAAAAAATCAACGGCTAATTACTCCCAGAATATAACCACAAGAAAGATATTGAGTTAAGCAAAGTGATTTTCCTCAGACCTGGCCCTTTTATTCATGTCTTTGTTTCTCTTTTCTGTAAACCTCAGGGTGCAAATAGGATTCTGAAATATCTCTAATTTGTTTTGTTAATCAAATGCATTTTACAAATAAGAACAAATTCCCACCTATTTTATATAAATACTTTCCTAATGTTTCTGTATAATTCAAGAAAACCACTCTAAAAAACAAAAAAGCATTATTTATAGAATTGGGTAACATTTACAGTAATTAATGAATATGTACTCTACATCCAAATGTAACCAAAAAAAGCAATTTGCTTGAGTTTCTTTTCGACAAATTAAATAAGGAATTCCTTAAATATTTGTTAAATACACAGTAAAGGAAGAAAACAAATTCAGCATGCAAATGAAGTAATTTTTAAAAGGCAATTAGAAAGAAAAATTTGTTTTAAAATGTTTGAAGTGTTTGATACATGTGATGAGAACTGATCTATAAAGAACCGCACTTAATAATAAATTAAAATAATTTGCTCTTTACTAATAAATTAAAATAATTTGTTCTTTACTAATAAATTAAAATAATTTGTTTTCAGATTCTCTTTATATAATCTTGACACTCTTATTTACCATTTTTTTTTTTTGAAACTCTATAATTTTCTTTTAAGTTTCATTTGAATGTCTTTATATGCTTTACAAAATGAAGAAAACATCTCTCAATGCAATAAAATACATTTCAGTCAAAGCATCAGAAGCAAAATCAATTAAACTTTGATCATAATTGTTTTTTGAAATAACTGGAAGTTAGTTGGCTGATTGTTACACACTTCCGATAATTTAATGAAAGTGTGTTAAAAAGAGTTATAAAAAAATTTTCCCATCATTCCATAACAAGTCATCTTGCCTTTAGTGAAGATATAACACTCATTTTAAAGTAAAGTTTTTCAAATGATAAGGCTTTGAACATTCTTAAAAAAATGTGCTTCATCGCTAATTAGTACCTTTCTAGAACTTTATTTGATTGAGAAAGCCAAGCTGCCCCTTTTTTTTTATTTTTTTAACCAACCGTGAATGGTTTGTAAAAAAAAAAAATCTTGAGGCAGAAACACCTTCCTGGTTTATAAAATGAAAACAAAATTCAATAATGGTAGACTCTTTCTCACATGAAAATGGTACAAAATATAAGTTTTGAAATCAAAGATTTCAACCTCAGCATTTTGATGAATCTGTATTAGACTTCTGTTTTAGACTTCTCCAATCTGAAAATCCTTGATTTGGTGAGATTTGCGAATGTCAAGGCATATGATTAAAAAAATGCAACAAGCTACAGGGATGCAATTTGGTGGTGGGACATGTACTATAGACACTGGAATTTTAGACGAAATCTATTTACAGGGTCTGTCCGTCATGTGTATTTCACGTGATAACTAAAAAATGCAAATGTATGTGTTTGGTCATCAGAATTTTAGATAAGTATGACATTGAACACAAACTGCATAAATAGGTTGATTTATTGCTCTGGTCAAGGACACTTGTTTCAGGCTGTGAATGTGATAATCTTCATACAAATTCATAGTAGACTCTCTAATCCCACACTTGGGCGGATCGAGACCTGCCGATTAACAGAGAATGTCCAGACTAAGGAGGGTCAATAGAAAATTCATGTATGAAAGGGGAAGGTTTGAAGTTTTGAATAAGGAAAGAATGATCATCACCGGCAACATGTTCCAACAGGTGCGTGTCGTGACTAGTGGGAATGCCTAACAGAGCTACCATTTCACCAATTTGTGTTCTGGATAAGGGTCCAGATCAAACCTGCATATATGTATTAAATTCCTGGACCCAATCAGCAGTGAAGGACAAATGTATATTGGTTTTCATCATACTAAGGAGCAGGTGAAAAGCATACTGTCAATTTGTGCAATCTCGACACTTGCAGGCTTCTTTAAGTAATCTCTTTTTTTTAAGTATCTATTGTAGGATATACTTAACAAGGAGAAATGGACAGAATTCGCCGTAGTGAGTACTCCATGAGTCCTTGTTTACAGGCATTCACTAGGTTGGAAAAAGAGATTTTCAAAATAACTTAAAATCAATGATCTTAAAAAATAAAGTTTAATTTTATATTTCGTTCCCCTACAATTTTTTAAGATTCCCAAAATGTCTCTTGTTTCTCATTCTCTGTTCCTTGATATTTATTTTAAAACTAATGCCTAGTTTAATTCAAATTATTTTGTATTTAATGTTTAGAAAAATGAAAATTTCTATCATCCAACGGAAAATATGATCTCTCCAAAAGCAATCCCATTAAAATTTGGTACACATATGTGCCAAAAAAAAACCTTGAAGGTGTAATAGACCGCATGTTATGATAGTTTTATTTAGTCATGTTTTACAGTCACTTTCATAGTTCAAACATAGATAATGTACAATGACAAATCAATGACGCGAATCTCAAGATTCATAAAATAATATCTACTTATTAAAATAAATTTTAACTTGTCTATTATATATTCTAGGTTTGAGAAGTAAACATGCAAAATTAAAATTAAATATGTCCTATATTTTTTCAATTATGCTGTTTTTATAAACATTGAAATTTTAATAATAAAATTCTTGAAAAATTTTAAAAGTAATGATGATATATGATAATTTTATTTTAAATCTAATTGTTATTTAAGCCTATTTGTTATTTAGCTGTGTTGTCTTTTGTGCATGCATTTTAAAACTTCTTTCTCCAACCTAGCTGGATATCTTCTTAAAATCATTCCCTGACAAATAAATCCACTCACCCTGGACAGTTCGTGGGGAATAAATAAATAGCCTGAACACGCACATGTGGAATGGGATGGGGAACACCCCATCCTGATGAGGAGAGGCCCTCCCCATGGTCGGGAATGCTGTGTGCCTCGACAAAACACCATCAAAGGCTTTGTGGCACCTGGTATATGGTGTTCCATCCACTTGTCTGAGCGAGTTTGTTGATTTGGAGCCCACGCCAAGCAGTCAAGGGTACCGTGAAAGTAGAAATGAAAAGTTAAGCATAATATAATATATAATGATTTCAATTTAATTATAATATATGAGAATCCACCTACTAATTTAATTATAGTTTATAAACGAATCACTAATTTAATTATATAGTTTATAAAACGTAATCGCGCCCGTCTTTGTGTTTGAAGACCTAAATTATTTCTTTCCATATATTGAAAATGATTCTTTTCCAAAGATTTGACAATATTTTAAAAATAATCATAGTAAAAAAAGTGATACCTGTATTTACTTGAAAGAAAACACCATATTTGAGTTTTCCCTTTAATAATTTCTACAATTTACTGTAATTTTCATCAAGAATAAGCTACGGTGCTGTGGTAACATTATACAATATCTAATACGTACACGATAAAAATCTGCAAAGATCAATTACAAAAAAAAGTGCCATAAGCAGTTTTATAGGCTATCATAAATATCTTTGAAATCAATTAACTGTTAAGGCCCATCATCCTATTTATAAGTCAGTTATTTCAATTTTGAGGCTAAACTAAATGTTCCATTGTTTCTTTCACCTTGTATTAACAAGCAAATATAATTCCTCAAAAATCTTAACCTCATAGTTACAACGATGTTTTCCATTTCTCATGTTCAGTTCAAAAGTATATGGATCATATTTATATGCATATTTCTTAAACAGCCATGGATAAAGTATTCTTAAGGGATTTTGTGAGATATACCTCAATACAAAAAATTGATTCTAATAAAAAGTTTCTCACCCCATACAGCTAAATGTCCATAATTCTGAAGTGTAACAGAGAAGCTAAACAATTTTAATTTATACACCAATCTAGTGTTGTCTGATTTTAAATCAAAAGGTCATCATTTTGAATTTTTTGGCTCTCTCTCCTTTGTGTTATTTTCGGATACAGAATTTAGTGCATCATTATTTTTTTGATATTTTACTATACTTTAAAAAAAATCTTTGCTATGTGATAGTCTTAGATGATGATGTTTTGCTATAGAAAGTTTCTTTAAGTGATTTTTCTACCAATTTTTTAGATTTCTTTTTTTAAAAATAAAGCAAACTTTTGCCGACTTACAAACTATTTGTAACTTTAATTACCCTTCAGTAATCTGATATAAAAAAGCTAATAGAATGACAAAGAAAAAAAATTAATTATATTTACTACAAGATTTTAATTAAGCTGAAGCATAAATCTGACAAAACACTCATGAAGCTTATATTGTATGAATTACAACATTTAGTTTCAGAGTTCTGCATTTTTACAAGGAAATGTTCATAAAATTTTTATGCATAAAAAAAAAAATAAGATTTGCATTTGAATTCTAACATACCCTTCTTGACGGTATGTGTGTCTCAGCAAACTTTAAAGATGGTAAATGCACTTTATGACGCCTTATGTAGAATGAAACCAAGTAAATCATTATATTATTTATCAAAACAGACATATATATATATTCAATTCTTGAACCATCAGTTCAAAACATTATTAACATAATATTTTAGGCTAGATTGTCATCAGCCACTGCATTCTGCATAATGTATCACAATTTACGAAAGAATGTCGCCTAAAAAACATTAAATAATAAAAGTATAAATTCTACTTCAGAATCAATGTCCAAAGAAAGCAAATTTTTCATTAAACTTTAATATTGGCAAAAAAAAAAGTATTGGAAGATCTAATGAAACAATAAAATGTTTGAATTTCATAATTATAAAAAGATTTTAATAAATTGTGTTCAGAGTTTTGAAAACTTTATTAAAATTAGAGTAAAAATAAAATGAGATAGAAAATAGAAATGATAAACTGAAAAGTTAAATTTTCAGTTCTTTCTAAATATGATTTTGTGCAATAATGTGCTCAGAAGTTATGGAGAAAATGTAAAATTTTTTAGTTAATTTTATTAATAAAAAATCTAATTAAATTTTTGAAAACCCTATCTTAGCCTGTGTGTCGCATTTGACAACCTAAGTCCAATGTTGCATTCTGCGTGTAAATACAAAATGATAATGTAATTCATAGTAGTAAGCAACCTAAAAAACATTATAAAAAAAAGGAAACACCAGTTTTCCTGATATAGTCATCAATCATTCTTGTAAATGATCGAAATTCATTGTCTTTTTTTTTCATACAGTTCACACCCACCCACAAAAAACATTCAAAGTCATAACCAGAAGGCAAAATAAGTGAAAGATGGTTAACATTTAAAAACTAAAAAAGACAGGCTGACATGTTTCTCCCAGCATGAATCTAATCAAATATTCTAAAAAGTTTTTACCACAGAATTCGAAATAAATTCATTTTATTTCATTTAAATTAAATTATTTAAATGTACATTCAAAAGTAAAATTGAATGATATGCTATATCAATTTTATACATCTGTTTCAAAGCATTTCCTATGTTAGACAAAGAAATAATCATATACAGGAAAAACCACTCGAGTAAAAAATCAAGTTAATTTCTAACAATTGAAGATATAAAACATGTGTGCCTTTCATCGATACACAAACATACAAACAAGTAGTTATTGAAGCAATAATTATTTTTAAAATAAAAACTACTAAAAAATCATTTATGATTCACCGCATCATTTCTAGGAGTTGCTTACTTTTTTTTTTTATCAACATATAAAAAAAAAAAAGAAACACCCCGCCGCTTTTTTTTGGGACGGGGGGGGGTTGATGTTTAAGTTGGGAATTGTTACATTTAAATTTTTCTTAGTTAACAACTGAAAATCAACAAGACATTTTGATGCCTTTCCACTTCATGTATAATACTTATACCTGAAGTATTAATATTAGCAAGTGTTGGAGACTAATAAAGAGAATGGTTCATGAATGTAAATTTTGGTACAACATTCAGCTATTGAATAAATTCTCTAAATTCTTTAGTAACATGGTCTTGAGAAGGATTTTCCCGACTTAAATTCTTGTTTAATGACAATAAATAATATTTAATAGTTTGTGCATCATCTGAGCTTTCAATATTCAAGCGTATTCAATCATATCATTCATATAATTCATACAATTAATCTTTAAATGATATATTCGCTCCAAGAAAGATAATGAGTCAACAATTCACAAAACCGGAAGTACTTTTTCAATAGCAGGGAAGCAGCGCTAATGAACCAACACTGTGATAACTAGTTCCCTGCTAACAGAAAGGTACTGTCTGGATTTGAGAAAGCTAACTATTCAGATATAACAGGACTACAATCACCCCTGCATATAATTCAATAGATATTCTATGCACATAAAAAGTCCAAACTGCCTTTTCGTGATAATAGGAAATCAATAAAATCAACCACTTAAAGTGCACTTAATTGTTTCATAAATATATTCATTTTAAATAGGCATTTACAGTTTTTACTGCAGACAATATTATTATAAGAAAGAATGCTAAATTTCAGGGGAGATGGGGAATGATTTTACAATAATAATTGCACTTTTATATATTGGATATTAATACTCACCCAAGGTAGGGCACACAGAACAGTATAAACATAAAAATCTGCACGGACCTGAAATGAATAAGATCAAAAAATAAATTTAGTGATATTTTAAACAAATTGAATAGAAGTTTTTAAAAAACAAAAAACATGCTTTTATTAGTGTACCAAGAATTATTTTTTTTTATTTTAATTATTTTTACTTTCCATGCTTTAATGTGTGGTTTGCTGCAATAAAATTATAGAATCTCAAAAACAATTTTTTCAAAAATTGACTACCAGGTTTATGGAATCAAATTTACTTAAATTAATCAATTGAAAATTTAAGTTTTGAAATTATTAAAATACTGTGTCGCCATCAAGAAATTATGAAAACACAAAATTTCAGAACTCTAATACATCAGAAAGCGAGTGAAAAATCAATTACAATAATCTAACTTTACAAACCTGAAATAAGATAAGTTAAATAAAAGTGTATAATATTGTTTAAAACTTATTAAAATGGTTTTAAACTCGTAAATTGCATTTTATTGCCTTTTCTGTAATAATACCATCTTCTCTAAACAATTTCAATTATGCATAAAATGCAGAAGTGGATTCAGCACATAAAGATTAATTGTGTTAAACCTTTTTTTCTTTTTTTGAGAATATTTAACTGAGTCACTATAAGCTGAATAATTAAAGAGAAAAAATTACAGAAAATGAAAACATTTGAATATCGTAAGATAACAAAAGTGTTTTTCATTTAGACTTGAAGATGTAATGAAAGAAAATTGGCAAAGTGTGTGGTTCTGTTCAGTTTTCTTCATGTTTTTGAATAGTTTCATTCACTGTAAAACTAACATTGTTTCTTCCTCAAACAAAATTTTGTATTCAATTAGAAATTAACACAATATTACTTACAAACACAAAATACCTTTTCTTCCATTTATGCTCAATTTTAAAGCTAGGCTGGATATTTAAAATCCAATTAATTTTAAAACTCCTTTTCAAATGAAGAAATAATACATTTAAATAAAAACATAAAAATACATTGAAATTAACTTTTCATTTCAAAATTATAAAAATGTGCTGTTCTGCATAAATATATGATACTAACTGCAAATCATTTGAAAAATCTTTATTATTTTTTTACAATTTTAGTACATCAGAATCTTTATGAGAGACTCAGAGATATGTGTGAAGTATTCTGAATCATATCGAATGGTTTGACACTTTTAAATAATATAAAATTACCTTTTGACTTAAAAATGAAAAAGATCTGAATAATTTTGTGCTCAACACCTCCTGTTATCAATGCTTATCAAAGGGAAGCAAACTTACTTGAGGAATTCCAGTTTCACCACTGACGTCAGCTAGAGCCTGAAGAAAATTTATCATGGAGCCAGCAGATATAACATGGCAATTCACTAAATCAGCAAGAAATCTCACCTAAAGAAATAAAGTCAAAAAGACCTATAGCATTTTGTTGCAAAATTCTATTTATAGTTGTAAATGTGTGTTAAAATTTCTTTTGGTTTGTTTTGAACTATTACCTATATTTAGTTGTAAAATTCACTTGAACTATAACTGCTAATCAACAATGTTAGTATTTTTCTTTCTTTTTTTTTTTAAATGTTCATCAGAAACCAATCTGACCAGATTTATTAATGAGTAAAGGTTCAATGCCAAAACAAAGTTCTTCATAAATTTCATGATAATTTGAAGAATTATTAAATAAACAAAACATTTGGGTCATTCCATGTCAAGTGATCCAGAGCTGGTTGCTTGTCCATTTTATAATCAAATGATTTTTTTTGTATGTTGATTCCTACATAATTAGAGAGTCCAAAAAGACTAATTTTAATTTATCTTTTTCTGAATTCCAATGGCAGCCATTTTTGTTTTACAAAACATGCTGATTTTTGCATTTGTAGGGGTTTGCGTTAATTTATATTACTCGGAACTGGTGAACCCGAGGTTGATGAAACAAAAACCAGTTTATTCAGGAAGATAAAGCATTTATTATCTCCAGTACACATTTAAGGAAAAATTTATCCCAAATATCAAAAATCAGCTTAAAAGTTTGACATTAAAAATGACAAATTTTCAATTTTTGAAGGCTTATAATTCCCCAAAGGAATCTATTCTCCATATTACTTTTGTGCAGATGTGTAGCTACCTTAATGTACTATATTTACAAAAAATTTCAACCCTGAGATTTGCTTCTTTTAAGAGTTACAGGCTTTCAAAATCCAAAAATTTCAAAAAAATGCAAATTTTGACATGTGATATCTTTGTTGGGGCAAAGTTTAAAAATCTGAAATTTTTACAGATAAACCCTCTATAGTGTATTATATTGCTGTAAAAATTTCATGTTTGATATTTATCTACAAGTTAAGTTAGAGGACTTTAAAAATCCCATAAAAAACATTTTTTTTTGCCGAAAATAACGGAGCATTAACTTTATCATTAATAACTTATAACTATTTTTATCATTAATAACTTATAAAATCATATAACTAATATTACCTATTACATATAAACTTACCTTTTTTACATGAAGTAGCTCGTGCACACTTTAAATGTATAAAGAAGTTGAAAAATTTGAATATATTTCATGGTCACTTTAGCTTTCACAGTATAATTGAGGCTTTTCTATTCACTTATCTTATAACACAGTTTTTACTATGGTTACCATTGTTAAAACACTTTAAAACTTAAAAGTATTGATATATTATTTACTACTAACACATTACAAAAGTATGGATATACTATACATTTGAGTCAGGTTTATCGTTCTACCTTGATTTGTATTCATTAAAAAGTTTTGATATTTCTTCACTTAGTTTTGGGGAAATGTTATGTGTCCTTCGAGTAGTTGCTGTACTTCTAAGGCACTTAGTTTCATTAAAACATTGTTCATGGGCACCCAAGTCTGGTCTTTCTCCTTTTCCTTAAAAGCTGTCCTTGGTCCGGTGAAGATGATAAAATGTTACAAGCACATCTTTATTTATATGAGTAATGTCATTCACCTCTGCCAGCCACCAATGACTATCATATACACATGCAATACAAGCTCTTGCGTGAAGTGTTATTTGTACAGCTTTTGTAGTGGAATGAATTCCATATTCCGTAGCTTGTGAAGCAATGAAGCACTTAAGGTTACTCTCTGACACAGGAAAAAAATAAAATAATAATAATTGTACCAGTATTTGTCAGAGTTTTCAAATCGGTTAAGAACTTTATTGTTATGATGTTGAATTATTTCTTCATAATTTATATAAGTGAAGGTGATTACTTTTAAATGTTCTCAACAAAATTCAAACATTTCTGCTGGTATCAATATATGGTTAGTGCACAGTCGCTGGAGACTTGCTTTGATTTGTTGAAGTTATCACATAAGCTTGTGAACAGGTCTGAGCATCCACACATTTTGTTGAATAAGTACATTAGGCCTACTGCATTTTAAGAGATCTTATAAATAGAAACATGACATAATATGTTATAACTTAACAGAACAAATATGCAGTAAAATTAATGCACCAAATGGTGCATTAATTGAAAATATAAATGCCATAAGAATTAATTTGATAGTCTGCATTAATTTGAATAGTAATTTTAATTACAAATATTACTTGAGGTCATACTATAATTTATTGATGATAAAAATAATATTTAGTGAAATTAATGCTCCATTATTTTCGGCAAAAAATACATTTTTTATGGGATTTTTAAAGTCCTCTAACTTGACTTGTAGATAAATATCAAACATGAAATTTTTACAGCAGTATAATACACTATAGTGGGTTTATCTGTAAAAATTTCAGATTTTTAAACTTTGCCCCAACAAGATATAAGGTGTCAAAATTTGGATTTTTTTGAAATTTTTGGATTTTCAAAGCCCGTAACTCTTAAAAGAAGCAAATCTCAGGGTTGAAATTTTTTGTAAATATAGTAACACATTAACACATCTCCACAAAAGTAATGTGGAGAATAGATTCCTTTGGGGAATTATAAGCCCTCAAAAATTGAAAATTTGTCATTTTTAAAGTCAAACTTTTAAGCTGATTTTTGCTATTTGGGATAAATTTTTCCTTAAATGTGTACTGGAGATAATAAAGACTGTATCTTCCTGAATAAACTGGTTTTTGTTTCATCAACCTCGGATTCACCAGTTCCGAGTAATATAAGTTAACGCAAACCCCTACAAATGCAAAAATCAGCATGTTTTGTAAAACAAAAATGGCTGCCATCAAAACTCAGAAAAAGACAAAAATTTTTAATTAGTCTTTTTGGACACACTAATCATGTAAGAATCAACATACAAAAAATCATTTGATTATAAAATCGTCAAGCAACCAATTATTTTTTTTCTGGATCACTTGACATGGAATGACCCATTTGCATTATGTCACTTTTCTACTTGTGCCACCTGTCTGAGCTGACCCACTTGCCAATTAAGCAGTAAAAGGAAAGAACTTTAATTTCCACATTACATACCTTAAAAACAGCAATAAATAAGTAGAGAAGCTTTTAAGTTTCAGAATATGCTTAATCTTCATTGATTGCTTTAAAACAGCAAGCATTCCAATAAAATTATGGAACAGATAAAGCTGGGCCTTCTAAGCATACAATACGGAGATTAAATGAAAACTCGAGAGAAGTCGCAGCTCAGTTAATATTCAAGTTCACTGAAAATAATTACGAGCCACATACAATTAGCACTAATAGTTTGATTGCTGTTACATATAATTTATTCGTTTGCTTGTAATATTTGTGTAGTATTTCTACATTATTTTACTCCCCCCTCCCTCATTTTTGTAAATAAATATCCATCTCATAAAATTTGAATTGCTGCCACATCAGATCATTGAAGATTTGGCAGAACATAATTAGTAGACATATCAAAGGAGTAAAAAACTTACTGTTACTCGGGCATCTTCAAATTTTCTGGATTTAAGAGCCTCTCTTAGGCTTTTAACTAACAATTCCACAAACTAAAAGAAAAGTGTACAATTTCATTTAAAACTATCAGTCACATTGACAGAAATAAATGCAGTGAAATTACAAAATAATCATCAGATCTTGAAATCATATAACTTTAAAAATATAAGTTACAGCTAATCAGGAAATAAAGGAGTAGATGCTAAATTTTTATTCCTTTTCCTTTTCTATTTAAGCCTGTTCGAGTTCAAATCCATTCACAAATCAAACAGTAACAGGAGAAAGAAGTTTATTTTCTGCATTGCATATGTTAAAATGGTGATTTATGAGCAGATGGGCTTTTACATTTTAGAATATGCTAAATCTTCATTACTCGTATCAGAACAGCGAACATTCTGAGATTAGAGCATCCAGGACATTGGTTGCTTATGTAAAAGACTGCGTGTTTTACACGATGTAGTGGATAGAATTAGAGACTGTCCAAAGAAATTAACGTATTGTGCCTACCATGAATTAAAAGTTCCATAATCAAGTCTGTGGAAGATTTTTCATAATCAGTTATATTTGAAATCGTACTGCATACAGAGATAACAAATGAAGCCTCATGAAAATGACATGCTGTCTCTGGGGAGAGTAGAACTGCCAAATAGATGTGGTTGGTTGATTGTGATTTAATGGTGCAAGAGCCATATTTAGTTAAGCTGCAGCAAACAAATGGAAACATTCAAAAGCGATCGAAAGTAAAACACTTCAGAATGAGTAAAAAATTTTTTAACTGACTGTTCATATGGTTTAGGTAAAAATTCTCCTTTTTTATTTTGTTAGGTAATCTCTACTTATAAAAGGCAATGGTTGTGTGTGTGTGCATGCACACAATGTCCAGATGAATCTATCGCACTCGCAGCCATGAAATTTCACACAGGTAGTCATAAAGGTGACTTAATGTACCTTGAAGCCCAAATTTTAAAATTTAATCTAGAAATTTTTTTATTTAATGTTTTTGCTTTTTTGGGTGATTTCTGAAACATTTTTGTCCACAGTATCGTTTCTGATTTTAGTTCGAAAAAAATTGATACTCCACAGGATAGAACAATTCTCTTTCTAATGAAATTTGTTTTGAGCTTTAAACACAATTTACTAAATTTTGAGAAATTTTTAAAAAATAGTCAGTTTTGCCATCGAAATTTTACTTTTGATTTTAAATTTGCTGCATCCGACGTTCTAATAACACTATTATTTTTAATTTTTTTTTCAGCTTATAACAGGAACGGCTCTGTTGGATTTAAAACAAGAACGGTTAAATTATCTTTTCCCATTTTTTTAAAAATTTTTTCCTAATCAGTTGAAAGATATTTTTCTCTAGCGAGCTTCCTCCCGCAACACTTTCTCCAAAACGTTGCTGGCAATTTCATTGGCTGACAGTGCAGAGCGGAGGTGATGTCATAACCTTCAATTGAATGACCTCAATTATTATTTTTTTAGCAGTATCTTAATGTGTTTGTCTCACATACTTTGCTTGCTGTATAATAATGATTTTCACATTGCAATTTTTTAATATTGTTTTGAATTAACATACTCTGTACTGTTTTTCTACAGCTAAAATGTCATTAACACGAAAAAATAAGTGGGAAAATCAATAATGTATATCTTTTGTTTTGACTTTGTTTTCAAAACTTTTTCATGTCATTGTAGGTGTTTTTTTTTTTTATTTATTTATTTTATTTTGTTGAAGTCCTGATTCCACGGGCAACACCATGCATGTACTGCTAGTAGTATATAATGGAATCTAGATATTAAAAATTTCAGAAACAACAAACGGTATTAAATGATAAGATGAAATAAAACTTTCAAAAGACTCTTGGTTACTGAATAAATATGTGTTGTAAAATGAAAATAGGTAGAATGCAACATTTGTAACTATTCAAAAAGAAAACTGAAAAATTTTAATTTGTTATGAAGTAGTGTTTTATTTTCATAGATGCAATGTTCTTAGAAACGTATTAAGTTTTGTTGGGAATAAATTAAAACTTGCCTCCTTTTATCAGTAGCATCAGCAAAAAGTCAATTTTAGTATCTTGCTAGATCTAGTGGGTCAGCATTGTGATCAATGCTAACTGGAATGATATGCTGAATCGAATCATTGATTGATCCAAATTAGCAGTCATTGAAGAAGATGCAGTTTTTCTTAGTTGCCGCATGCATATAAAGGTAATACTAGTTTATAGGTTTTAAGCTGTGTGAGAGTCACGAGCTGATATGTGTATTCCGCAATAAGTGTTCTCAGTATGTTAAGTTTTTTTTTTTCTCTTATGTTATGGTTATGAGTAGTCAACCATTTCTGATACAATAACTTTTAAGTTGAAACGTAAATTGTTTCCATTGTCATTATGTGGATCTCTTTCTTCTAGAAAAATTAAGTTTATCAATCGAGGTTAATTTTTCATAAGAAGTTTAAACCTGATGATTATTTTGTAATTATCCTGTGTACTACAGAAGAGATAGCAAAATAAAACTCCAGAGAAATAAAACTGGAAATCTCTAATTATACAGTTATAGTGAGAAAAGTAAGATAAATTCAAAAAAATGCCACATAACAAAGAATTTAACAAATGAACTACTTACTTCACCACCAAAATTATAGTTTCTGACATTTAAAAGGCCAACTAAAGTAGTGTAGATTGTTGTCTTCTCAGGCAATCTAGTAACACTGAAAAGAAAATGTCAGAAATAAGAATACTTAAGATTGTTTAGAATTCCAAACACTAATCCAGTGGTGGCGAACTTATGACCAGTGGGTCAGACACTGACCGATGCATTGACTCATAAGAAGCTAATAATAACTAATTAATGAAGTATATTTCATAATATATATATGTCCCTTTCTTTAATCCTTTCATTCAAATACTTAGTGCAGAGGAGCCACAGGGTAACATGGTACGGTAATTCATGGTATCACTACATTGATATCAATTTTTTTTATGTCAATCTTTATTTTTTGCTCTTCACTTGCAAAAGTATAAGTTGTAAAACCAAAAGGAAATATAAATGTTTTAGAGGATTTTAGAAATGAAACCAATAAATAAATAAAAAGTCAACTGTTAAAAAGTTTTCGGTTTTCCTAAATTATTGGTGCTAAATTATTTGCTTACTAGGGCATAATCTCGAGAACTAATCGAGATATAGAGAAAAGGTTTCCACTATTGTTTTCAGGGGCTTATTTCACATCAGAAAACACTCTTTCTTCAAATCGATGGAAAGTATTCATATCAGTGCTATATGAAATAATCTTCAAAATTTGCTTACTAGTGCATATGTCTATCATATATGAATACTTTCGATCGATATGTCAGAAGAGCGTTTTCTGATGTGAAATAGGCTCCGGAAAACAATGGTGAAAACCGTTTCTCTCTATCCCGATTAGTTCTCGAGATATGTCAGAAGAGGGTTTTCTGATGTGAAATAAGCTCCTGAAAACAATGGTGAAAACCGTTTCTCTCTATCCCGATTAGATCTCGAGATATGCCCTAGTAAGCAAATTTCGATGATTATTTCATATAGCACTGATATGAACGCTTTCGATCGATATGTCAGAAGAGTGTTTTCTTATGTGAAAAATGTTTGTTTCTGATGTTTTCTGATGTGATCATTTTAATTCATTTTGAACATTCATTCGTGTAAAACTACTAGTATCGCCAAAAATAATGTAATATACCATAAGTGATACATGTACCATACTTTAAGTAAATAAGAAGTCTTGTGTAATAAAAATGCATCAAAATAAAAAAGAAATTACCATTCTCCCAGTATCCTCATAATTTTTGCTTTGTAACTAGGAAGATCTGCTTCCAAAACCCCCGCAAGGCCTTCCAAGTTGCTCTCTAATGAAGAGGTACTCTGCAAAAATAAATCAATTTTATTGCTAAATATAATGAAAATACCAATACTTGTTCTGCTATCTAGGAAATCACATTTAAATACCTAGCAAAACTCTCAGAGTCAGATTAAGCCCTGTAAGAGCTTATATGCAATGCATATTTTGTATTCCCCTTTTTACTCCCCAGCTTCTTAAATCAGGTATTTTTTTATTAAATTAAATTTAATCTTTGTATAAGCAGTTTTTAAGTATAACGAATATTACTACATATTGAAATAATAAAACATGCAAATTACGAATCACCTTCAAGAAAGTCAATTTCAGTGTCTCCAGCATTTAAAAAAAAAAAAAAAAAAAAAAACTGAGAATTTATATTTAAATTTCAACAAAATAGTAAAAAAAAAAACTGCAAAATCTTTTCAGCATAATCTAAATACTCTAATATAAAGTTTGCCAGGGTTAGGGGCTTGTGAATAAGTAAGCCAATTGCAAAGAAAGAAAAAACAAAGTTAAAATAAAAGGACCGCACTGATGCAAGCGAATATGAAAATACGGAAATAATGTTCAGAAATTAAAACAATATTTTACATTAATTTGAATAAATTCGAGAACACTGTTTTTGTAAATCAAATGAAAGTACAAAAAAAAAATTACTCTGAAAATAAAGCAAAACAAATTCTCATTGGTTCAGGGTCCTTAAGCAGATGCCTTTTTTTTTCCTATTTGACAATTCAGCTGTGAAAACTCTTTAAGATGCATGAAAACAGTAAAACACGACAGTACAGCTAAGTATGATTTAAGATGCAATATTTTACCAAGTTATACAGTTTAACCTGTAAACATTCAAATTAATTTACAGTGCGAGTTTCAGTAAAATACTTTTAAATTATGTTAGAAACACCAAGACTAAGATAACTGAAGTAAAATTACAATTCTAAAAAAGAAATAAAAAAAAACAGAAAAATCAAAGTGGAAAATCATTTTTTAAAAAACTTTAAAAAGTTTTAAAATAGAGTGAAATATGAAAAAATAAAGATTACTTTCTAATCTAGGCCAGATTACCAAATAGGCAAGTGTCTGTGGACCCCCAATTTTAGAGATCCCGAGACCTTGAGATATTTACAGGATAATTTAATTTTGAGCTTTCATTTGATTTACAAAGACCCAGTACTCGCGCATACCCAAATTAAAATCAAGCATCTTTTAAATTTTAGAACAATATGCTTAGGATTTTTTCAAGTTTTCAAATTCATTTGCACATCAGTATAATCAATATTTTTTTCAATTGGCTGAATGACTCAGTTTGAATATTTAGAATGCATTAAAGAGAATTTTTTAAACTTTATTTTCTATTTTGTTTAAAATTACTTTTAAATTAAAATTTTTTATATGCGACATATTGAAATCAACTCTCTTGAAGTTTACCTGCAACTGAATGTCTTTACTTAAACACTGTTACGTAAAAACTGCTCGAATAAAAATTAAATTAATATTGATAAAAAAATATCCAGTTTGGAAGAGGAAGGGAGGGGCAAACTTGAATTGCGTAAGGGCCCCCACAGAGCTGAATCCGCCTTGTTTCCAATTCCTTGCATTACCACAAAAATAAATCAAAAGAAAAAAATAAAAGAAAGAGAATTTAAAAGAGATGACTCTTTGATTTCAGAAAGTGGCTAATGGGTGGTACAATTGAAACCTGTTTAGGAATACATATTAATTTGTTATCCAAAGCAAAAAATAAACAATAGAATGTGATTGTTTTAGACACAGAAGTGAAATGTAACTGTTGTCAAGTAAGGAAGTTGGACTATTAATAGGTTAAATTACACAGGATACTCAAAAGAAAGGAAAATATAGAAAAGATAATTTTTGAGAATTTGATAAATACTTTCACTTATTAAATTTCTTTTCATCATTACACATAACTAATATAATAGCCCAGATATGTCTCTCACTGATCAGGTAACGCTCTGACGTCATCAACAATAAAATTCATGCCACAGTACTGCGAGACGTTAAACAGCATTATTTCATTGTTCGAGAACCTAAATTTCAGTAATTTTACATTTAAAAAAGTAATTGCCATTCCAATGTCAAATTTAATAGATCTAAAATAGTGAAACAAAATTTGCTATTGATTGATATAAAATTTATCTTGCTATGATCAATAGTTCCCGAGAAATTTTAAATTATATTAATCATATGTTTCAAATTAATTTTCATTTTTTAATAGAAAGTAGTAAATCACGTCAATGGTATATCATGTGTGTGATATAGTTTGGACGCCACGATGCATCTGATTATTTATTGCAATCCGGATGATATAATTTGATAATATTTTTTGGCAACATCTGACAAGAAGAGAAGTGCTTTGTTTTGATTAGACATCCGAAGTACAAGGAAAATTGTTAAACAAGAAAAAATACTTCACATGGAATGTTGTTTACCAAGAGGTTTTTTGAATAAAGAAATATGTAAATAAAAAAATATTTCCTGTCATAAAATATATGTTTATTTTATTTGTTTTCAATCAATGTTAAACATTTCTCTCACATATAATATCTATTTAAACAAGTCAAATTTGATGGGAAATCTCTCGAATAAAGAGGCAATTTGCACTCATCATATCGTGACGGGCGATTTCCTAGTTCTTAATAATTTCATAAGTAGAAGAATTCGGCCTAAAAACCAACTTCACTTCGGTTTTACACATTGTTTTAAAAAAAAAATATTTGTTAAAAACATTTTATAAATATAAAGAGATGATAATTTTTCATAGGAAAGATTTATACAGTTGAATAAATTTTGATAGCTTTCTCATACCTCGGGAAATAATCATTTGAAACATGACAATTGTTGCATGAAGTCTAACACCTTCTCATGTTATCCGATTTAATATTAAAACATATTTTAAATATAAAGTAACTAGATTTAATCCAAGTCAACATAAAATATAATCCAATTTTTCAATCAGAAATAATACACTGCAATTTCAAAAAGCATTACATTTTATTGAAACAGTAGGAAGAATTAGTTTGCAAATTATTTAAAATAAAAACATTGTAGATTATTTACTTCTACAAATATATACTTCAATGATTAATTCAATTTAGACCCAATTACAACCATATTTTGATTGCCAAAGGAAAACCACCCTCAGTAGCCAAAAGTGGGCAAATTTTTTTTCTCCACAGTCATAACTATACAAATAAAAATGAAAGTAAAACAAAAAAAATAAAGAAATTCAATTCAATTAAATACATTTATTTGAAAAACTTTAAGAATTTTTTAAAAATCACAGCCTATAAATAAATTCGAAAACAAACATTATAGAAACAAACGGTGAACATTTCTGAAGAAAAATTTACCAACTGTTATGTACATGGCATACACATCAACAACACAAATAAATTAATGTGATAGTGCTCCAAATAATGAAAATTTAATAATCTTCAAGATGTTTTTATACAATTATTGATAAACTTGTTAATCAGAGTCAGAATTTATCATACCTTATCTCCAACTCGTACAATAAGAGATTCCAGTCTATCCTCGATTTCTTTTGGTTCTGCACTAAAACGTCTTCTCTTTCTACTGGGATAATTATCTATTGTTAAAAAAACAAAAAATATTAAATTAATATTTCCATTAAATAATTCCATTTTAATACATAAAAGCTCACAAAAATATACCAAAGAATTTGAAGACGAAACAAATATAAATTTGAGCATAATTATGAGAATAAAAAATAATTAAATTACAAAAATTTAGAGATAAAATAAGTAAAACAAAAATCTCATGTAAAAAAAATTACAGACATTTCTATAGACTTATGTAACATTGTAAGCCATAATAAATATGTTGACTAAAATTAAATGCTGCTTTCTTAAAAGAATTTATATATTTAAAATGGCTGGTAAAATCAAAGAACGAGTTCTCCAGCTCCAACTACTGAACTGATTTCACCAATTTTTATTTCATATAGAAAACTTATGATCCCTAGATATGTCATCAATGATCATATTTTCAAGAGTTTTATTTTTAACCATGTGAAATGGGACCCCGATATGAATTACAGTTTTATATTTATTTTCTCTAAATACAAAACCTACACATTTTCATTGCATTAATCTAAATTTCAGAAGGTGGTTAGAAATCAGATTTTCAGATACGTGAACATTAACCAAGCAATCGGAAGAAAGACTCCTGTCTGCTGATTAATCCCTACAGTCATAATTTCCAAGGGGAGGTGATGCAGCGGAAAACCAGATTTCACGCCGAAACACAAAGGGATGCCACCCTACCCTTTAATTACTCAGTAAAAAGTCAAGTGCCACTGTTGTAGGATCATTACTTATTGAGTCTTGTTTATTTAACATTTATAGGTATTTGCTTTTATGTGTAGGGGGTGCCTGTATACCACAACTTTCTTCGGTGGCCCGAATCGGCTCTGTCCTGTATAGGGCTGATATTCAAACATTTGTCCTTGCAGTGAAACCACATTCAGACATATCGCCAGAAGAATTCAAATCATCACAAATCTGGATGGAAGGCTTCCTTCAGCAACATGAACTATCTCTAAGAAGGTTAGCATTGACGTTCCAAGCTGGAAGATATTGTAGTGATTAATTGGTTATGCCCAGTTCCTATTTATAGGACAGAACTGTAACTAGACATTCCATGCTAAACCGAATGCATTCCATTTTTGTTTGCTGTTAATTTATGAAGGCAATGCTACTACTAGACTCGTAAACAGCTTTCAACAAGTTTATACCACAAGTAAGCCATATTTTGAAGCCACTTTAAAATTTTATTATAAAGTGGATAAAAAAATTTTATTATAAAATTATTTTTATTTTTTTAATATTTTACACTATTTTAAAAAATCTTTAATATTTATGTAAAAATTTTCAAAAAATTATGTTTTACTGATAAATATTTTTCTTAAAAGAAAGAACCCCCCCCCCCCAATTTTTTTTCTCTAAATTTAATTTTACTTCACAGTTAACTTAATCTTGGTGTTTTAAACTTAATTTATTAAAAAATTATTGAAATCTATGCCTTAAATTTGGTCATTAATGATTTAAACACGCACTTGCATTTTTACTTTCTTGTATACGAAGTAAACGAAGAGAAAGTAATCGTCAAAAAATTCAAACTCGAGATTTTGACGAATCTCCACGTTTTAGACCTCCCCGAGTCCAAAAAACACAATTTTGGAATTATGTCTGTCTGTGAACACGATAACTCGAAAACTATTAGAGCTACAGAGATGAAATTTGGTATGGTGGTCTTTAAACAATTTGTAGGTTTCTATCAAATTTTGGACAAAATCCGTCAACGGGAAGTCTGTCTATCTGCATGTCCGAGGTCATGTGAACGCTACAACTCAAAAACTTGAATAGCTAAATGGATAAAATTTGGTACACAGTTTTATCATCATGAATGTAGGTCTGTATAAAATTTTGGGCCAAATCCGTCAAAGGGTTAACTGTCTGTCGGTCTGTATAATCGCATACTTGTATCTCATAAACCCTTTGGCTTAGATAAATAAAACTTGATATCATGAATGCTAACATTAATTATAGATCTGTGCCTAATTTTCATCTCAATCAGTTAAAAAACAGGTGTTCAAATTGCATACTTAGTTCAAAATGCACATTACGAACGTGTGTTATCGAGCGTTTCGCTTATTTTACTCAAATTAGTATGGTTGGCATTTGACCTTGGAAGTCTACTAAGGAAACTGTATTGAGCCGAAAAATGAAACTTCATTCTGACATTCTCCAGATGGATGCCTGCGATTAGCCAGAGGTATGGTGAAATCCTGTGTGATATCTATAGTAAGATTTCGTACTCAAAAATGTTAAATAACGTTGTGGTACCTCAGCACGCGTAACAATTGCAAACATACACAATTTTTTTTTTGCAAAATATTAAGTTTTTTGGAATTTATAAATTTTATGTTTCATTGTAAATCACCATTCATAATTTTTTTCCTCAAAATAACAGGCCTTCGGTAAATACCCCAAAAATATTTACCTACCAACTGGGTGTTTACCCACCCCACATTACTGGTCGTATGCGAGAAAGTTTCAGGGAGACTACTCCCGCTGGTTTTATTTAAATATTTGAAATTTTAGTGCATGAATATGTAGAAAATAAAAGCGATTCTTTTACATGAATAAATGAAAACTGTGCATGAAAAAATACCCTGAAAATAAACCCTAATGTTGTTGGGTTTCTTTCTCCAAAAAATTAGAATAAGCTTGGATCTTATTTTTAGAGAAATGAGGCAAATAAACTCATTACAATCTGAAAATCAATACTAATCAGATGGGAAAAGTAATTTTTTTGAAAATTTGTACAAGTTAGCTGAATCAACGAGTGAAAATAAACACAGCTGCAAATAAAAACTCTGCTGTTAAATATCAAGACAGAAGTGATAATAGGGTGTATTAATTCTTCTGCAGTTGGGAAAACTGAAATTCATTCAAGCAGTATAAATAAATATATGCATCTTTGCATTCTACAACTAGTAGATGATTATTATATAACTCTAGCTTTGTGAACACTAGACCTTGCACTCCATAATAAAAAGAAAAAATCTAAAATCTGTTCTTCATCACAGTAAAGGTTTATCCAATGTTATTTATTTTGAAGACAATACTGTTTCCAGGAACACCAGACATCATAATTTGTCTCTTGAGGAGGTATCTTCTTTATCTCGTTCTCTTATATATTCGTAATTTTAAACTACGGATGTAACGTATATTCGGTATTTGGCCCTTTTGCTGAATATTCAGTCTACCAAATACTAAACATATTCGGCCGAATAATTACGGGGTATTTTTTTTAATGTGCTTATTTAACAAATATTATTGTGCAGAATTACATTTCAAAAACATTTATTATGAAAAAAATCTAACATCAACTCAATTTTAAATAAATTTGGTGTATTTAATAATCTTGCATATCATTTATCATTTGTAAAGCCTGAAATTATGATGGAAAAACAATAAATTATCTGCACTTTCAGGAAAAAGTATGATCCATTTCATTTCTTATATATTGCCAGATTCAAAAAATAAATGATTGGGTGACTGGAAAAAAGATAACATTCCAGTGGAATCTTGCCCTTTTTCCAATCACCCATTCAAAAATTCACTATATATTGTGCTTACAGTAGCTGAAACATATTTTCTTGCTTAATTTGCAAATCTTGCACATTTTTTTGCATTTTGCTACCAATTAATTGGGAACTCCATCTCATCTGTTAGAAGTTTTATCAAAATAGCAACTTAGGTACTTATAAATAATTTTAATTTATCCACTTGATTTTCTTCTGTCTTTGTCATTGTCATGTTCTGTAGGTAATGATGACATTTATTTATGTGAAGCAATACCAAAATACAGAAGGTTTCGCATTTTGTATCATCAGAATTAAAATAGTTTAAAATATTACAAAAATGTATCAAGATGTCAGCACTTTTTTAAAAGTATAGATAATAAATTTTATTAATCTTTAATTTTTTAATTTAAAATTTGAGAAATATTTTACTTCTAATCAAAAGTGAAATGTTTTTAAAAAGTGGATATCCGACCCGAAATTTGGTATTCAGTCAAATCACTATTCGTTACATCCCTATTTTAAACCAAACAATGTACAATTCTGCACACCTATATTCAGGGCCGGATCAAGCCCTCTAGGAGCCCTTAGGCAATGCAAGTCTCGGGGCCCCCTTTTCCCCTCCCCAACTTCAGAAAACCAGATATTTTAGTATTGATTTTAATTTAATCTCTCTATAAGAACTTTTGTATAGCAAATTTTGATAAACTGAAATAGTAAACCATTTAACTGCAGATCATTTTCAAGAGAGTTAATTTCAGTATACCATGTATAAAAAAAATGCAAAA
This sequence comes from Araneus ventricosus, assembly GCA_013235015.1. Lineage (NCBI taxonomy): Eukaryota > Metazoa > Arthropoda > Arachnida > Araneae > Araneidae > Araneus > Araneus ventricosus. Next base: position 268,500 of record BGPR01001007.1, on the reverse strand, counting down.
TTAAAATTTTAAAGTAATTTTATACAAAACTGTAAAAAAAACTTTAAAACATTATTTAATTATAAGTTCAGACATTTTTTTTAATAGAAAGCTGTACAACTATTTTTTAAATAAAATTATTTAAAAAAAATTTTAAATAAATTAAAATAAATATTAAAATAATTTTTTTAAAAAATGCAAAATTAAAAGTAATTTTATACAAAACTGTAAAAAAAACTTTTAAAAAACATTAATTATAAGTTCAGACATTTTTTTTTTTTTAATAGAAAGCTGTACAACTATTTTTTTATAAAACAACATATTATAAAACTTGCAAAGGTGATTAATTAGGAATGTTGTTAGGATAATATTCCAAAGTTTAAACAATACTTGATTTCTAATTTGAATAAGTTCGAGTGCAAGGCCTTTGTAAATTAAACAAAAACACAAATTATTCTGAAACCACCACAAAAAATAAATTAAAAAATTTCAGGGCCCCTTAAAGTTATGGGGGCCATAGGTAGTTGCCTATTTAATAATCCAGCCCAGCATATATTATGTACAAATTTTATTCCCTGCATTTGCAAAACAAATACATTAACTTATTATTAAAGTTACATAAAAAATATATTTGAACAAAGCTGTAGAAAATTTTATACTCGTAGGTGCAGGTAGTGTTCAAATTTTTAAACATGAAACGTTTGGCTAGAATCATTGAAAAAACATACAAAAAATAGAAAAACAAGATTAAATGGAACCAAACAGAAAAAAACAACTCCCAACATGGAACTTATGTTATTATAATCTCTCTTTTTTCCCCAAGGTGAATTATTTATACAAATACTTGCTTTCATCAGTATTAAGAAAATTACAATTAAATGTCTGAACTTTATCAAAAATTATTCGAATGTTTTAATGGTGTCAGACTTGCCAACATATTGAAACCATTAAAATGGCCATTTTGGAACAGAATTTTTAAAAAAATTCTTTATGACCTCAAGTAACCTTCATGACAAATTCAAAGAAAATCAAACAGCATGTTTGGTTGCAACTGCCTAACAAATAAATTTACAGACAAACAAAATGATGAACAGTCAAGATAAAACAGAGATCTCGCTTTAATTGGTCAACAAAAAGTTTATAACAACATACATATCCTCCAGGAGTGATTGTGACTCACTTTCAAAAATCCTAAAAACTAGCATAATGCAAAAATCTAACATAATTTTGAATAATTTAGATTGTTATTGTAATGCACATACATATTTCAACAAAAATGTGTAAATTTTCACCAATTTACTCAGAGAAGTTTGACTACTCCATTGAATTTGATTTAATCAAAAAGTTTTCATTTTTACAATATCTCAATGACATATCTGTTCTAAAATAAAATTTTAGATAGTAAATCTCTGAAATCTGAAAATTCCGGATTTGGGAAATAAAATATCAGGAATTTTATATATATTCAGAGCACAATCATCCACGAACCTCTCCCTGGAATCACATTTTAGCTTTCGATATGATAATGACCCGAAAAATACAAAACTTATTTTCCAGCTGCAATCTCCTACTGATATCCAACAGTTTGTTTGTGGGAAGTAATCATATGACAACTCAAAAACAGAACAAGTCGGAAAGAAATATTACAGGACAATATGCACAAAAAAATCACTTCAAAAACAACAAATATTTCAACAATTGCATTAATTTGACACATGTTATCACAGCCAAACTGAAGCGTTTTTGCATCGATTTTATTGAATTACGTTTCATTACCAATAAAAGAATATTTTATTTGAAAATTTTAATTTTATGTGCATAAATGTATTAAAATACTACTTTGGCAGCATAATTTTTATTTCTACTTATCAAACTTGCTTGTATAAAGACTTTTAATGCTCCCTGTCAATTTGTTCGTAACACGAATACGATTTGTTTGCACAATTATTTATGACAAATACTTTAGAATTCCCGTATCAGCCTCAGGAACATATTAATAATTTTTTCATTTTTACTTATTTGCACAGATATTTAATGAATCAATACAACTTCAAAACAGAATACTTAAAAAAAAATGTCAACACTGCTCGAACAGCGATTTCATTCTAAAGTAAAGTCAAATGTAGTATTAGTTTTCATTATTGTTTCACAATTATTAAGCTTTTAACTATTTCATACATCATCCAAAATTAGTAAAAGTTTATAATAACAAACCTTCATCATCGTCGTCATAATTGCGACGTCGACTCGACATACTTCTTTCGACACAAAATATATGAGGACAACCGGTAACTAAGATACAAAATAATGAAATGGGAAAGAGTTGGCGACTACTACCGTGGTTACAGCGTCTTTAGAATTTCATGCTTTTCTAGCGAAATCTGTTAATCACTCAGAAACAAAGAAACACTCATGCATATTTATCTAAAAATTCGTGCATATTTTTTCTAATTAAATTTGAAGACGAGGAATGGAATTTCTTTGTTTTGTTCATTTTGAATACACCGAATTTCGGTGCCGAGGGTCAACTTCCGGTTTTCCATCGATAAAACATTACGCCGGAAATCGGCCCAAAACAATCAATGGACGAGTTTTCTGATTTGTTTAAAAACCTGTACTACGTATTTCCAGTGTTATGCTAAGGGGTCTATTCTGCACCCCGGTTGGGATTTGGGAGACGTCGCGCACCACGTTGACAGCATTGGAAAAGTGACGTCTCCCAACCGGGGGTACCAGAATAGACCCGTAAGTCAATGGATCTTCAAAGCGGAAGCCCAACATACAAGCAAATAAAGTCAATTGTTTACTGTAAGTAAACAAAACAGGAAACAAGTCCACATTAAATCCGGAAAAAATGCAATATAAAATAAATAATTGAATAATATTAGACTCTGCGGTTCGGTACGAATGGATCTGCCTCAATGACTTCTGGTTTGTTTACTAACATTAAAAAACCTTGACTTTATTTGCATTACTTTCGGACTTCCGCTTTGAAGATTCCATTGACTTAGCGTTAGTCAGAATTACGTAGGTTAAGCATTTTAATGTAAATAAACAAAACAGAAAGAGTCGCTTATAGGCCGATCGTTTTGTCTATGGGGATTACAGCCTTTGTTGCTTCAAATCCCATAACCCCTCTAATTCAAGTTCAAGTTATTCCTCCACAGCTCTTTTTCTATACTTTCGAACCCAAACGGTGCTTAAGGTCCATCGATGGGGTACTGTTTTGTCATTTTTTTTTTGGGGGGGGGGGGGGTTTTGCAATTTTGGCCCCCCCCCCCCCGCCCCATTGGGGATAGCGGACAAATTGACGTGCTGTGGTTTTTTTTTTTTTTCGTTCAGCTGAGTGCTAGCGATAATTAAAGGGGTTAATATAATAATTAATATTGTGTATACGAATATGTCGCGGAGAGAACACCCCCGCAAGTATTTTCATAGCTCTAAATCCTTAAATAAAAATTAAAAAAAAAAAAACTGTTTCCAATTGGGCCCCACACCTTCTAGGGCCGGCCCCGACTCGCCGATTTCAATCCAATAAAAATTATTCTAGTTTTCACATTCACAAAGCATTATACATTGTTGCAAAAATCGTCTGTTGGGTGTACGTGAATGCAATCCAACAAGCAGAATAAAAAAATAAATGAAGCTTTATTCAACGAAGAAATAGGGGTTACCAAGAAGGTAACAAAACTGAACAGCACTTGTATAATTCAACAATAGAGATCACCAATAAATCTCAGACATAGCACTTTTAGTAGGGCTCAAATGTCTCTCAGTTCCACTGTTGACCAAACTCCAACCGATTCACTCTTGGTTTTGAGAGCTTGCTTTTATAGCTTTTCCAACATGAAGTAACGTCACAAAGTTTCTAGAAGGTTCTTGATATTTCAGGCTCCTAGTAGAGATAGGACCACAATTCATGAATTATCTAGATTTGTTTTGTCGCTAAGATCGTTCATTGTCTTGACTCCCAATAAAACTCTCTTTCTTATCCCATGATTAGCATGTCAGGAAAACAACTTTACAACTTCGTAACAACTTAAATATTAATAATATATTTACTTTTAATATAAACTTTAAAATGAGAGCAAGTTTTAGGATCTAGGGACCATTATGAGAGGCGATGTGCAGGAATTGTTTTCCGAATCACTGTTGTTTCCCCATGTGCCTCAAGGCTGTAGATATGGAGATATCGCTGAATTTTCCCCATACTGTCAACAAGAAGTGTACAATCTCTACTATCTCAATCTAAATATCTATTCTCTAATCTAAAAGTGAATGTGTGTCAGTTAGTGCAAGGCAGTTTGACCTAGAGTTATCAAATTTGGCACAAGCATGTTTTGGAGCTCAGGAATGGGCACCTAAAAATTTTAATTAAAAATTAAGCAAAATTTTGGCATTTTTCGTCGATAACTTCTGCAAATATTACACAAAAATGATTTCTACATCATTTTAAAATTCTAAAAATTATCTTTTAAAGTAGTAATTTTTAGTTGATGTGCAATTTTTTCCTGAATTTTGACAATTTTTAAGATATTTTTATGCAATATTTGCAAGAAAACTTTTCATTGTTGCAATGAAATGTAAATAGCCTAAATTGTTTCTACAAATATTTAATCAGGTGTTTTTCTTCAATTGCTGAAAAGTTAAAGAATGAAGACTAATATTTTATATTCTTTGGCAATGTGATTATGAATTTTTACTTTATTTCCATCAAATCTTTTGTGGATGCCTTCTGATACATTAAGTAATATATTATACTAGCAGAATGCGTACTGCGTTGCCCATGTAATCAGTTCTTCAACAAAATGAAAAAAAAAAAAAAAATGCCCACAATGGCATGAAAAAGTTCTGAAAACAAAACAAAAGATACACATTGATTTTCTTGCTTATTTTTCTGTGATAATGACATCTCAACTGTAGACAAACAACACAGAGTATGTTAATCCGAAACAATATTAAAAAATTGCAACATGAAAATGATTATTATACAGCAAGTAAAATATGCGAGACATAAACACGTTAAGACACTGCCGAAAATAATAATCGAAGTCATTCAGTTGATGGTTATGGCGTATCCTGTGCTCTGCACAGTCAGCCAATGAAATTGCAACAATGCATGTTGGTAAGGCTCCGGAGAAACTTCCGCTCGAGTATGCTTGCTAGAGAAAAAAATATCTTTCAACTGACCAGGAAAATTTTTTTTAAAAAACGGAAAAAGCTATTTTAACTGTTCTTGTTTTAAATCCGACAGAACCATTCCAGTTATAAGCTGAAAAAAATTGAAAATAATAGTGTTATTAGAACGTCGGATGCAGCAAATTTAAAAACATAAAATAAAATTTCGATGGCAAAACCGACTATTTTTTAAAAATTTTTCAAAATTTAGTAAATTACATTTGAAATTCAAAACTAACTTCATTAGAACTGTTTCATCATTGTTTCACTTCATTGTTTGTTCTATCCGATGGTGTATCCATTTTTTTTGTACAATTATTCAAAACCATTCTATTGAGAAATTAGTGCGAAAAATCAAGCAAAACAACAAAAAAAATAAAAAAATTTCCAAATTAAAATTCCGACTTCGAGGTGCATTGAGTCTACCTGTATGCCAAATTTCAAGGCTGTAAATGCGATAGATTTGTCTGGACATCGTACGCACGCAAACATTGCCTTTTATAAGTAAAGATTCCCTCTTAGCACAAGATATTGAGCAATATCTCCATAATGTTGTTCAATATTGTCTGCCACACAATATCATGAAGACATAGTAGCAATATCGTACAGCATCTTGTGTGTTGATAGGGTTGGCTTATGTTTAATTTTCTTATTAGCGTGTTTCAATCTACCTAATATGCTGTTAAATGTGTTTATATAATACAGATAAAAATGTGCTGAATCATTTTAATATTGGGATCAACTGTACATTTTATATGAGAAATAATAATAATAAATAAACTGAAGTTATTGTGTTAGACAACATGCAATTAGATATTACATGACACAAATGGTCCCATTAAAATATGATCAAGTTTGGACTTAACAGAACAGGTGTAAGGCTACTAAAAAAATATGGCTTAAATGTCTAAAAATACTTTATCGAGAGAACCTGAATACGAAGTTACACATAATGAATTTAATTGATATTGAACACAACCAAATACTCCCAGTGAACCAGCTGGTCGTCAAAGATGCTGGTAAAAATAACAGTATTCAATTCTCTGCAGCTCCTGCAACACTTTGCTTTCCCACTTCCATCTCTCCTGCAACAGACATACAAAATTTCTGCCAAACTGCAATTATATCAATCTTATTATACTCAATTAAAACTGTTGAATTTCACAGAAGATTTAAAAGGAAAGAAAAAGAATCTAGCGAGGAGACTTCATCAAGAATCACCTCCCGGCAAGAATTGAAAAAGGAATTTTTATACACAATGTCGCTTCATTTGGTTTTTGATATTAGATTGACCCAATGTTCACTATGTGAATGTGGAATATTTTTCAAATATTCCGTGTTCCAATAAAAGGAATTGGTGGCCTCCACAAGACTTTCTCACCCCCTCCCCGCATGAAAATTGCAGGCCTTTGGCAAGGCTGGGAGTGCCATGAGTACTCGTATTTTTCTTGCCCTCAAAAGTAGAGACTGGGGCAAAATGGAATAGCTGAAGGGGGTGCTCCACCCTGGACAGCACTTCGAAACTGACGGCAAAATCGGACATGCAGGAAAACAACACTATAAACTAAGGGAAAATGCACTAGTTTAATCATCGCGTACACAAAAAATAACTTAATTATCCGTATTTTTCGCCTTTTGTCAGTAGATTGCTGATATGTGAAAGAAAGACTGGTGGAGAGCGCACAATTTCTCAGCCTATCTACAGAGATAGAGGGTATCAAACGATGAATTACGTTACTAACAAAAAATTTTGTCCTAGAATTTATCTTTTAATTTTGAAGTCTGTATGCCTCATGTATCTTGTAAAGGAAGGGCAGCAACAGTAGTAGAATGTAGCTACACCACGGCTGGGGCAAGGCGCACAACACAAGTGGGAAAGTCCCCCTTCTAACTTCTATGTGCACTGATACAACATGGTACATTTTGTGCTTTACGCTGGTATTATTAACTGGGTATGCATTTTGGATGCCTTGTTTTTGACCAATTGAAAACAAAATTTGATCTAGATTTACAATTTTGGTTAGATTTGATATTGGCACTAATATTAAATTTCACTTATCTAAGTGATGATTGCATTTTCAAGCTATTCTATTGATGCACATGTGAATAGATGGACCAGCAGATGGTGAACCCTTGGATGAATTTGCACCAAATTTTATCCATGCACCTATTTACATTTTTGAAGGTAGAGGGAGGGTGACGGGGGGCGGGTGCAAGTTTTTTCAATATGTGTGCACACTTTCTTATTCTCATTTTATATATCTAAAAATATAAGAAATTCATAGAATAAAACCATAATATTATTAGTAAATATCAGCTGCACTATATTTTTATACGAAAATTTATTCAAAGCATGCATTTTAAAATGCCATCTTTACAAATATAACATGAAAAAACGCATCTTTACAAACCAGTAAAATTTAATACATTTAAAATATCTACAAAATGCCTAAAATTTTTGTATAAAAATATATACTATAAAAATGTCCATTTCATGCAACAAGTTGAAAAATGTCTCTTCAAGCTGTTTGCTCCGAGTAAGCTTAAAAAGCTTTTGTATAAGAACATGCACAATTATTTCCAAGTCCAATTTAAGCAAAAAGTTGGGAAATGTCTTTTCATGCTGTCTGCTCTTTGTAGGCTAGGCACTTCTTTATTTCCAATCCAATGGCTTCAGCTAAAGGGGGTGGAACAGCATTGCCCACCTGCAGAAAGATAAAAATAAATTGAGAAATAAATAAAGAAATCCTAGGGCCAAATTAGTAGAATAGGCATAGAATCAAATAGGCAACTTTCGGAAGGGGGGGAGGTCAAGATTTTTTAATGGTATCTTTTTTAAATTACTAATATAATAGCCCAGATCTGTCTCTCACTGATCTGGAAACACTCTGACGTCACCAACAATAAAATTCGCATCATAGCACTGCAAGACGTTAAACAACATTAGTTCATTATTAGAGCACCTAAATTTCAGTAACTTTAAAAGAGTAATTGTTGTTCTAATTTCGAATTTAATAGTTCTAAAGTAGTGAATTAAAATTTTCTATCGATTGATATAAAATTTATCTCGCTATGATCAATAGTTCCCGAGAAATTTTAAATTATATTAATCATATATTTCAAATTAATTTCCGTTTTTTAATAGAAAATTATGTCAGTGGTATATCATGTGTGCAATATAGTTTGGACACCCCGATGCACCTGATTATTTATTGCAATCGTTATGATATAATTTAATATTTTTTGGCAACATCAAAATTTACACAAAGATATCTGAAGTACGAGGAAAATTGTTAAACAACGAAAAATACTTCATGCGGAATGTTGTTTACTAAGAGGCTTTTTAAATAAAGAAATATGTAATTAAAAACATATGTTTATTTTATTTGTTATCAATCAATGTTAAACATTTCTCTCGCATATATATCTATTTAAACACATCAAATTTGATGGGGAATCTCTCGAATGAAGAGGCAATTTGTACCTGTCATACCATGATGGGTGATTTTCTAGTAACCTAATATTGTGCTTTCATTTGATTTAGAAGAGCAATGAACACAAACTTATTTAAATGAAAATTAAGTGTAGCGTTACAAAAATCGTCTGGTGAGTGTATGTGAATGCAGTCTAACAAGCAGGATTTAAAAAAAAAAAAAAAATCGAATATTCCAGAAAAACAAAACATAACACAGATCACAAAACTTAGCAGCACTTTTATAAATTAATAACTCAAACAGGCAACAGATCACCAATAAATCTCAGTCACAGAATTTTCAATAACACCCAATGTCTTATTAGCTCACCAGCTTCAATGCTGACCAAAGTCCAACTCACTCTCTTGGTTAGAGAGCTTGCTCTTATACATTTTCCAACAGGAAGTGACGTCACATAGTAATCTCTAGAAGGTTCTTGATATTTCCTGCTCCTAGTAGAGATAGGGCCACAGTTCATGCATTTTCTAGAAGATTCCCTTTGTCGCCCAGTTTGTAGCGAAATCGGAAAAATGGTCGCCAAAATTAGCATGTCAGGGAAACAACAACTTCGTAACAATAGTTATTAATTATTCTTAGGATATTTTTCATGTTTTCAAATTCACTTGCAGGTCAGTTAGGTCCAATTTTTTTGCAGTTGGCTGAATGACTCACAAGTCAAAAGCCCTGGCAAATTTGATATTAGAGTCTTTTCAATTGTGCTAAATTTTTTTTATTCTTTGTTTAAAATCTTTTTTAAATTTCTATTTTAATTTTTTTATACACACAATATCGAAACCTACTGAAGGTGACCCATAATTAAATGTTTTGATATTCCAGTTTGTCAATTAATAACTTTTTATATAACGATTAAATTGAAATAAATAAAAAATAACTGGTTTCGTAAGTTAGGAAGGGAAAGGGATCAAAAACTTTCATTGTATAAGGACATCTAAAGGGCTTATCTGGCCCTGGAGAAATTTAATCAGCAGGTATGCTATTTATTTAAAAACATTGCAGAACTGCACCAGCCTCTATCTGTTTTTAATAACATATTTCTTCTAATTATAAGACACTTAATCAAACTAGCTCACATTCAATGTTTCTGCCATTTATTTCAATAATAGTAGGTCAATAGTTGAAAGATGGTTGCAGATTTAAACAGAATTTGATTCATTAGTACTTCAATATTTGCTCGAATTTTCAAAACATAAAAGCAAAATATGTGTTTAAAAACAAATTAAATACATTCTAAACAATAAACTATTTAAAACCATGTATAACCTTCTGCCAATGCAAAAAAAAAAAAAGAAATGCTTTTACATGCCAGCATTCTATGATGATAAATTAAGTGTTGTACAAAAATAAGAGCTATTCAATATGTTACTAAAATAATGGTAACATTTTTCATGTTTAAAATTACCTCCAGACCCCCCCCCCCCCGTTTTACAGTAGTGTAAACACATCTTTTTTGGGAATCTTTGTAAGAAGAAAACTTTAAAAAATGAATTTATATTCTTAAAGTTAATGCTTCACTCATAAAAATATCACACAACTGACTTACATTGAAAATGATAATTGAAAAGGTAATGACTTAACTTTTTTTAAGGTACTGTGACTATAGTTAATGGACTGTAAAATGTCACTCCTAACTTTTAAGTTACAGTTTGTTAAAGCACCAAATTGCTATTTTTAGAGACCAGCAAGTCCGGTTTCAATTAAGAACGCAATAATTTTTTAAATTCACAGCCTTGTCTGTCAAATACAGCACAAAGAACAAAAATTTTGAAAGATTTTTATGAAGAATTGTAAATGCAACGGCCTATGTTGGCATTTGTATTTATTCAGCACAATCCATAATAGGGTGAGAGATTTGTATTGCCTCATTCTTGTTCCTTCACAACTGGATTGGTATCAGTGAAATTACAATTTGAATTCTCCAACATTTTACAAAAGATGAAATTCTGTTGCTTATTTTTCACTAGATGTGTTTAGCAACTTAACAGTTTCTTTTTCAGCCATATCATGTCCAAAAATAAGGACATTTTTTATAAGGAATTTTGTATCCAAATTGGTTTTATAAATTCAAATCGGCAATCAAAACAGTTACAAATATTGATTTCTGACAATTTTTAATTGCCGGGGAAAAAAGGACCTAAAAACTGGTTTACCTAACTTAACCTAAAAACTTGTTTAGACTTGATTTGCTATCCAACATTAATTAGACTTCTACAGCCATTTACTAGAAACATCGCAAAGAAAAGAAACTGAAAAAGCCGTTCAAATCGGTGGATTCGCGAAGAAAAATGACCTGCCCGAGCAGCGTTCGGGCAAATCAGGGAAGTCCCCTTTCGCAGTGCCTGAACGGTGTTCGGGCAAAACTGTTAACTGGTTAAATTATTAATTATTTAAGTTAAAGAGAAAAGATGGCAATGCAATCGGAAAATGAGCTGAAAGAATTTATAAGAAAAATTCGAATGGTGCATGGGAGACACAATGCACTGAATTTTTGAAAACAGCTTCTTAATTTACAACAGAATTATTTATATAGCCCATTCAATTAATCTGCAACATGTCAAAGATATTTTATTAATATGCAACTCCTTCATCAAAATATAAATAAACAGCAAAGATTACCTGTCGATGCCTGTCTAGAATTGTTCCGAAGAACCTGTATGAATCGGGAAAACCTTGTGATCGAGCGCACTCTCGGACGCTCACCAATCGATGCTGCTCAGGATGAAGCACACGACCCTGAAACATTTAATTCAGACTTTTATATAATTCTGATAAAATTAAAACTTTTTTCAAATTTGCAATGGTAAATTTAAAAGCAACTTTAACAAATGATATCATCAGTATTCCACTCTGATAAAATCTTAACATTCTAAGGAATTATTAAAAAATTACGTCTTTAAAAACATTGCAATGTAACGTAAGAAACTGCATCTTAAATATATTGTCAGAAATAAGTACTCAATTCTTGATTTATACATATTGATATAAAAACAATGTACACAAATAGCTATAAATTAAAGCAAAATCTATTACAAATTAAGTGGATGCATATAAACATATTTTTTGATGTAACTGAATAAAAATAACTTGCTACAAAGCCAGAGACCATCCTAATGATTCAAGAAACATGATGCAATAAGATAATTTTTCTTTTATGCATATTTATTAATTTATTGGCAAATCTGCTGGCCTTTCTTTGGTATCCTCATTGTCATCAGAATACCCTTAAACATGATTTTCACATTTGTCTGCCTTTCAAAGTCTTCAAATGAAGAAATGAAATAAAATATATGGGGATCCCAAAAATACAACCACTCAACATTGAGAAGATAAAACAGCAACCGAATTCACCTGTTATCTCGCATTTTTAAGAAAAAAACATTAACAAACTGCATAAATATAATTTGCAATTTTATCATTAAAGATCTGATAAGTGAAAGGTTATATTTAAGATACAATCACTGAGAAAATCACAGATTTAATAAAATAAGAAATTATTTACATTTATAAAACATGAGATAGGAAAACTGCAATGCAGGATTAAATAAGACAGTTAATTGACACCCTTAACCCTCTGACTACTAAGATTTCTCAAAATCCGAGTACAGTTGTATACGGAGGTCTGTTTCCTAATTGATTGGTAAAATGGATTTGTGCATCCTGTTTCATCTTTTCTCCTGGGTGGTGGAAGATGTGAATGGCAGGTCTTTCATCTCCTATCTCTACCCAAAGGGGGCGCTTAATGACCACTCTCCCACCTGCCTTCTCCCCCAGACAGAACAGCAACCAGCCAAATCCGCATCACTAGTATAGAAGTTGTATGGCCGGTTACAGCCTGCTTAGGAGTCGGAGAGTTAAGACAATATTCATGCTACAGTGAAACCTCTCTTGAGCGTCCACCCCTCCGTTCCGAGAAAAATTGGCCGCTCTGAAGGGTTTTCGTTACAATTACAAGATAATTGCTATAATACCTAATATAAACAAGTCTGACACATAGTTCTTATTTAAAATGAAGTTTGAGACTTATCTAAAGAGAAAATAGTACTTTATTTAATAATTTTTTACATTTTTTGAAAAAAGGATACAATTTGTGACTGTTATAAGTTTTTACCCTTCTCGGAAAAAACCCATTTTTTTAAGTTTGTTTTTCAGTTTAAAAAGTAAATCTCTAACCGATGCGTTTGTTTAATGGGATAGGCGAACCCACCCGGCGGCCGTTCAGAGGGGTTGGGTGGCCATTGCTAGGGGTTATTTTAACATTAGGTCTATGGGCCGAAAAATCCGTACCACGAAAAATTGGCCGTTAAAAGGGGTGGCCACTATGCAGGGGTGGTCGTTCAAAGAGGTTTCACTGTATTAATTCTTGGAAAAATAGCTAAATTAAGTTGCAATTTATTTCAACTTTTATTTGTTGAATTAATCTACTTTAAGCGGAATAAAGACTTCCATAAAAAATTATGCCTGGAAGGTATTTTGCAGTATATTGAGATTAAACAGTGCAAGATCAATTATTGACATCTGCTATTCTTATTTAGTTTACTTTTGCAGTATAAATGGACTTATAAAAAAGGAGTCTACTGTCACCTTGCTGAGAGTTTTTTTGAGCAACAATTTTTACCTACAAATGTTGAAAAATGGCAGAAAGAACGATATTTTTTTTTTTCAATTCCAATACTATTTTGAACATTCTTATTCTGGGTCATAACGTACAGTTTAAGACATGACTTACAAAAAAACACAGGCATCTTGAAGAAACACAACTTCTTAAATAGTAACAATACAGTATAACTTTGATTATCAGATCTGATTAGAACTTTAATCACCTTGGATAATCGAAAACTTGGATAATAAAATCTAAATTTTAAATCGTGACTTCTTTTCTATTGATAAGTTTTTCCAAAACTCCTTATCTGAATTATACTACTTAGATGAATTTACTGAAACAATTTTGATAAGAGGATTAGTGAATGTCACTTTTGCTGCCTCCTTTGCATTTTTCTAATGATTCTTTAAGAATGTACTCAAAAAAATATCCCCTCCCCCACTCAACAATGCACAACTTTCCAACACATTCACAGTGCCATTTTTTTAAAAATGAAAATGCATAGAATTTACTCAAAGCATTATTGAAACGCTTAAGAATGAAAATGTGTTTTGATTTTTTTCTCTAAATAAATTTTTGAATTATACAAGATCACTTTCCAATCTCGACTCGTTATATGCCTAAGCATAGTGAAAATCGGCTCCAATGCCAACTTTGACAGCCTTTTCTGGAAAATTCATTGAGTTAGTTTAATTTTCTGGCATCGGCTAGGTTAATAGAGGCTTAGATAATCGATGTTCTACTGTAATTATATTTGCATTTAAAATCATCCTAGTACTTCATGTTTACTAGGGATGTAATGAATATTTGACCTTTATACTGAATATTCGGCTGGCTAAATACTAAACAGATATTCGTCAGGATAAATAGTTTTTAAAAAATGTTATTTTAATTATATTTATTGAAGAATATTGCAGAATTACATTCTGGTAAATTTATTAAAAAAAATATCCAATTTTAAGTTGCATAAGTACTAAGTGTATTTAATAATATTGCATATCATTTATAGGAGTCCATTCTATGATTTCATATATATTACCAGCTTCAGAAAATTAATGGTCACTATATAATGTTTACAGGTGCTGAAAGACTTTTCTTGCTAAATTTACGAACCTTGGACATGTTTTTGCAGTTTTTTCCAAATTAAGTAGACACTCCATCCTTCCTATTAGAAGTTCTTTACCAAAATAATAGTAATTTTAATTTATCTATTCAATTTTCTTCTGTGTTTGTCTTTGTCATGCAAACAATGATGAGACTTCTATTTCTTTGAAGCAATTCCAAAATGAAGAGGGTTTCTCATTTCTTATTATTGGAATTAAGGTATTTAAAATATTATAAATTTACATAAAGATATCATTTTTTTAAATACACAAATAATAATTTAATCTTAATTTTTTCATTTAAAATTTGAAAAATGTTTCATTTACAATCAAAAGCAAAATGTTTTAAAATTCGGTATTCGGCCAAATCACTATTCATTACATCCCTAATGTTCACATCATCGGTTTCCTCCATTCAAATACATTTATATCAGAAAAAGGAGAGAAGCGCTACCTGTTTCCCCATGGGTTCAGGGTTTGTGATGGTAGTCGAGAAGAAGCCGTCCCACTCCAGACGACCGTAGAGTCCACTCCAGTTGTTGTGCCTGTTCCCAGTGTGGGGGAGGCACCAAGGAATGAGAGTGTTGAACTGACGATCGGCCGAATCACATGGCTTTCCACTGGCACATGCGCAAACACCTCGCAGAGCACCATTGCTCGCCTTCCCATTCTTCATGTCATGGTGAGTGTATTTTCTATAAAAGAAAAACAAAATAGGTCTATTAATTTAGTTGTAAGTTAATTGGCAGAAAAAGTGCATGCAACCCACATTAATAATTTAATTGACTAGCTGAAAGAAAAGTCATACAAGTAAAATAAAGAGGTGATTAAAATTTCTTACACAGCTTAAGTAATCATTAGATTTCAAAGAATAATTTATTAAAAAAATTAGTATCTCAAATTTTGAATGAGTAAAAAAATTAAAAATGAGAAGCCCACTTTCTCTCCCTCCCCACCCCCAAAAAATTCCGATCTGATCTTTGTAATTAAACTAGCAACTACTTGCATAAGTATTGAATTGGTTTCAAGAAATGCCAATATTGAAAATGCTTAGATCATGAAAAAACAGTATCCTATCACAAGAGGGTTGAAAAATTAGGACCTAAAACAAGGTTCAAACTTATATCTTTTCTTTTTGAGAAACATTTTTCTACTCATGATCCGGTTTCTGTAATAAATAAATAAATAAAAACACAACCCTACTTTTGGCAGAAAAAGTTTGCTGCAATCCCAAATTTGGGAGGAAAAAAATATTAATGGTTAACTAAAAACAAATTTATTTAAAACTAGTAATTTAACAAATTTTAATGAAGTTTTTTTTCGAAAAAACTTCTTTCAAAATGACACTGATTTAAATTTTCAAAAAATCAAGTTTGTTTTCAGATTTGAAATTTTATAATATTTTCATCAGAAACTTACAATAATTTGGTATAAGTCCCATCATTGAGTCTGACAACTATGTTGGGCAAATCCCTCCAGTCTGCCCCTGGCAGGGTGGGGATGTGCTGCATGCGCGCTTCCACCAGAGGGCTCATCTCTTTGCAAATGTGATCCCTCAGCACGGGCTCGTACTCCACACCTCGCAGCTGAAAAGACACATTCAACATCAGCATCTCTATATATAAGTATGCACTGAAGTATGTGGCACAGAAAAGAGGTTAATTTCTGGCAATGATTGATTTGTTTACAAAACAAAACTGATAGCTTCCCCCGTGTTAGGCATAACTTCATAGTGTTACAAAAATCTTTATGTGGGTGTATGGAGTAAACAATCCAACACGCAGGATAATGGAGGATGAAGGTTTATTCACAAAAGTGCAGGAAAACACGTAGCACAGGTAACAGGAAACAATAGATCTTGCACAGATTAGCAATGTAAACAGACAACAATTCACAGGTAATAACAGTTCAGCACTTTGAGATTTAGCAACACAAACAGTCAGCAAATCACTAGTAACGACAATAACAGCACTTTCAATAGTGCTCAGCTCACCGGCTTCCTAGCTCGCACTGCAGACGAAACTCCAAAGTCATTCCAGTGGATCAACACACACACCTCTCTGATCCAAGTGCAGCCCTTATATATTCTCCCCGATAGGCTGTGACGTCACATGGAGTTTACTCGTACATTCGAGCGTATTTTCTTTCCTAATAGAGATATCGAGAAAAGGGTAACATTTTCTGGAATTATCGATTTGTCGCCAAGGTCAGGGGTCCCGGAATGGCCGCTGCCTGTCACTCCATGTTTACCCCAGCAAAACTCCCTCCCCAACTATAAGACTAGCAAGTGACATTACATCTTTGTAACAATAGTCATAGTCTGTTAGTGTATTCTTTCTAGTGTAAAAAAAATGAGTTTAAGATGAATTTACAATATTTCTTACAATATAATGAAACTTTGGATGAAATGATTCAAAAGAGGTCAGTTGAAAATGAAGCATATGGGCTAAGGCAATCCAGAGAATGTTTAGATCAACGTCAAACTAGTTTAAGTCAGAGAAGATAAAATCATGCCAATTCACAAATTGAGGTGAACATCATGGAGATTACTATTGTGAACTGTGTGTGTGTGTCTGTTATGCTTAGACTTCTTTTTATGGACAAATTTTCTTGGAGGGATGATTTGTCAGCTTGACTCTAGAAGTGTCAGGAAAATCATGGCATACATATAACTGAGCGCAGATGATCTGCACGGGATCAACTAGCTCAATTCAAAACCCACTGAGATCAAGTCAGGTTAGAATCACAAATGCAGTTTCATAAAAACAGTAAAAGTTACAATTCTTTACATTTCCTGAGTAACACCTGCTTATTTTCCCATTTGAGCTTAAACCTTAATTCAAACTTATAACACAGAATTAAGAAAGAAGAGATAATGTTATTTGTTCGCTGGTTGATAAGTGGAACTCTAATAATATTTACCAACCTATGAGATTTAAGATTCAGTCATCTTTTCTACATAGATCTAGTCTCATATTTAAATACAATTATCTTAAAATTTTTTTCAAGGTTTAACCATTTAACAGTTTTGCCCAAACGGTATTCAGGTACTGCGAAAGGAGACTTCCCTGATTTGACCAAACGCTGCTCGGACAGGTAATTTTTCTTCGCCAATCCACTGATTTGACCGGCTCTTTCACTTTCTTTACTTTGCAATGTTTCTAATAAATGGCTCTAGCAGTCTAATTAATATTAATGGCAAAACAAATGTAAACCAGTTTTTAGGTCAGGGAAACCATATTTTAGGTCCTTTTCCCCCATCCAATTAAAAATTATCAAAATCAATTTGAAGACAAAATTGCTTATAAAAAATGTGCTTATTTTTGTTCACAATATGGCAGAAAAAAGAAACTGTTAAGTGGTTAAATCAAGTTTTTTCTTTACACAATTCTGATAATTAACTATTAGTTTCATTAACTAATTAACTATACAATAACAACATAAAAATCTTTTAAATTTCATATGCACCATGAAATACTATATGCACCATGAAATAAAACAAAAACATGGTTGGGAATAGGAAAGATGAGCATTTTATAATTTTTCGTATATAATTTTAAAAATCTCTCAATTTTTCCAATATAAAATCTGTTTGGTTTGCAATATTAACAAGTTAAATGTAAAATTTAACAGATTAGGCAAATCAAATGAACAATGATAGCTAAAATGAAAATGCGGGACATTATCAGACACATAAGCAGATTTGCTTGCAACAGTTTGGCCAGAAAACATTAAAAAAGATTTTTTTAAGAAAGTTACCTACATTTAGAAACTACAGTTCTTTATCATTTTCTCAAGCCTGGAAAAAAAAAAAACCCTATCCCTTCTTAAAGCAAGTTTCAATAAGATACTTGAGTAATCTAATTCCTATTGAAACAGAAGTTTCATGGCATACAGTAAAGTGCCATTTATATGCATTTCAAGGGACTGACGTAAAACTATGTATAAATGAAAAGATGTTTACTGATTTTATAAACAACTTTGATTATAACAAATTTTATGCTGCTAAAGCAAATTCATTTAAAATCAATAATTTTAAAGTTTAAGATATAGTACTAGTATAACACTATATAGTTTGGAAATCAATAATTAAATTTTAATATTAAACACTTATCACAAAAGTGAGAAAAATCATACCTTTTTTGTATATTATTTCTTATTTTATACAATTTATATGCATACAGGTAAACTTTGAAAGAAAATTTTTAATCGTTGTCTGATGTACTGATTGTGTGTATTAAGTACAACATTATGAATAGAATTAAGTTCATTGAGTATTTTTTTTACTAGCGAACAAAATAAGTTTCAAGTTCTTTAATGGAGTCCATTGCATCTTTAAAGGAAGGTGGAATAACTTCACATTAATCTTCATCATTTAAATTAGTACTAGACAATTTGTCTTTTGTTAATTGGTTAACAATTTACATATTCCTGAAAACTGACTGAGGCAAAATATTTGTGAACTTCAGAAAGGCGAAAAACGGCAGATAACCAAAGCTTTGCATCATATAAATAAGAAATATATAAACAGTACTTTACTAAATATGCTGCTACAATGCACCTACCCAAATCCATGTTGATGTACGAAATCACTGCCTTTCAAAAAACAATGTTTCAAAAATTACTTCACAAAAATTAACACTCATCTAGTTGTTTAAAAATGCTAAAATAAGCATATCAAATAATCTAAAAAGATAAAACATGATAAAAAAAATCTGAAACCACAATTGTTGAACATTTAAGTTGTTATGTGTCCACAAAAAAGTCACCTTTTTCTGAAAGTGACTCAGCGCTTCTCCTGCATAGGAAATTTCTTCAACCTTTGCCCCGTTTCTTATTGAAGGCAAATCTGACAATGCATCTTTGACTGTTATGGTGCGATAGGGAGCAGATGTTGTCCATTGGATGTTTGACTGGAACTGAAAGTACAAAAAATGTTTGAAAAACATGGCAAAACCAATGATTCTGTTTTCCTGTATGTTATTTATAATCTTTTAGTTTGTTATTATTTTTTTAAATCTGCATTTTAAAAGAAAATTCTACACTTTCTGTAACATTGCAGCATTGTTATACTTAAAAAAATTGTCCTTCATTAGAAAGATATAAAATTTCTTTGAATTTATGGCAGGTGCTTCTCCTGGTATAAAAATTTTATCCATGGACATATAAGCAAATAATTCTCAACAATCAAATTAGAGTGATTCAACAACAAGGAATGGTGTGAACCCCCACCACCACCACCACACCACATGGTCGTGAATAAAAATAAAGAATCAATGTTTTTTTCTAGCAGTATAACAGATTTTAAGTGAACGCTTACGTTAAGAACAAACTTTTCGAAAAATTGTATATTTTAGCGTTTTTTTAAACACAAAAAAGTTTCTTATAAATATAATATTTTTTGAGAAACATGGGAATTTGTAGTAAATTTTAAGGAAATTTAACCAACAATTTTTTCTTTGCACACAAGTTATAGAGAGAACAGTGATCTATGAAATGAACCAAAATCTAAGAAAAAAATTCAAATGCAAGTAAAATAGGGGTAAACCCCCCCCCCCCCCCATTAAAATAAAATTCATTTCTCTTAAACAGAATAGTTAACATTCAGTCTATTATATGACTTAAGATTGCTTTTTAAGGTACCATGATCAACCTTCAACAACTATAACCAAAAAGAGTTTACTCTTCATCACATAAGAATACTTTATGAAGTCAAATTATTCATGAAGAATTACATACATTATGACAACATTTTTTAATATAATTTTACAAGAATATGCAAAAAAATTATTAAACAAATTAATTAAATCAATTTGAAAATTATAAACAGAATGAAATAATCAATAATTTGTTCATTTAAATAAACAAAAAATGCTATACTTTCAAGCAATACACAAAAATTTTGGATAGCTAACTGGTTTGACCTTACAACAGAAAAAAACCATTTAAAAAAAAAAAAAAAAAGAGGTTTAAAATTCATTACAAGGCATACCTTTTTCTCATCAACCTGTACAGTTAACTGACAAGCTCTAGGTGAGAAGACATGAGTTGGTTCAGGAAAAACAGGCAATTTTTCACCTGGAGCTGCTGCTAAAATAATGGCTCTGAAAAAATAAACAAAAAACATTCTGTAGGCAGGGTTGTCGATTTTTTTCAAAAAAATCGATTTATTTGATTTAAATCAAGATTTTTTTGATTTAAATCAAGATTTTTTTTATTTAAATCAAGATTTTTTTTATTTTTTTAAAACTATATATATATAATTAACATTTGTATATTAGACAATGAGCGTTACAGTCATAGAATTATATATATATAACAACATACCACTCATTAAGCGGTACTTTCTTTAAAAAAAAAACAAATTTAAAAAATTTAATTCAAAAATGTAACAACTATTTAAAAAATATTTGTGAACTAAAATATAACAATAATATACTTTTGAAATATAAGACAATTTTATTAAAGAAAAAAGGAACAATATAATAAAAATTGTTATTTCTTGACTACAGTTATATTAATGTATGTTAGAATATTGGAGAATTTTACACTCAGCTGTTCATTTGTTTCATTACAAGCACAAGTTTTGAAGCTTCTCTAATCCTAATCTGTTTCACCCAAAACATTAAATAAAAAATTTTCTACATAAAATTTTTAAATTCAGGCTTCAAGGTGCATTGAGTCACCATCAGGACGACCTGTGCGCCAAATTTCATGACTGTAAGTGTGATAGATTCGTCTGGACTTAGCGCACACGCTCACAAACATTGCCTTTCGTAAGTATAGATCATAGTTTAAATTGCACTATGTAGATGTTTGTATATCTTTTGGGGCATTTATATGCATTACTTAATTTCTTACATTTGAACATTATTGCAATATAAAAACTTTGTTGTCCCCAACACTATTTAGTTTTCTCCAATATTAAAATGAAACTCATTGCATTTTACTATGTTCTTTCCTTGTGAACATGATCCTTTCACAATATTTATTTTATTTTATAAAAAAAGGAGTATCTCATGCTTTGCATTTTATTGTGTTGCTCATTAGAGATTTATTTAACCCTTTGCTGTGAATTGTGTCAGTTAATGGCACACCTAATTTCACTCGCTTCTCAACCGTTAAATTCAACTATAAATGAAAAATAATAGGTTTAGGATAGGGCTAATAGTAGTCCTTTTAGAATGTATATAGCAGTCTTATGAAATTTTGTTTCAGAATAGGAATTATTAGAGATAAAGTTTGGGAAAATTCCTTGACTCGGAGATAAGAAATTTTTCAGTTCTGGACGTTTAACAATTTTAGCAAAGTAACTCGAAAATTTTGCTCCAATATTCTTGAAGTTTTAATTTATAATTATCTGTAAGATTCAACAATAATTTTCGAGTGTATCAAGGTGGCTGTATCTAAGGGGGTTCTCATGAGGGGGTGACCCGAAAGGGGGACAACCCCCCCCACACGGAATGAAGCAAGTTTTTTAAAAAAAACTTTTTTTTGTAGATTCTATGTCTAGGCAATAAACTAAACCCATTCATGATGTTTTCTCATCATATTTCAAAAAAAATATTACCTTGCGCCGCAAAGCGTTAAAATCTAATTTGCTTCCGTTCTCAAAAATAAAGATATGGAAAGTACTTTAGTTACATCAATTCAATGAAATATTTTTTTTATGTTCTATATATTCTTTCTTTAAATATACATTTAAAAATATTTTAAAATCACTATTTAAAGATACATGAACAATTTTATTTCATTAAAAAAGATTAACTTGATATTTAAAATAAAGTGATTTAAATCAGTGATTTTATTAAAAAAAATCAGTTGATTTAAATCGCGATTTAAATCAGTGATTTTAATCAACTGATTTAAATCACCGCAACCCTGTCTGTAGGATTTATCTTTTACATCAAGTAGCCTTTTCACTCCTTTCCTAAACAGCTCTTAGTGAAGTTAGATATAAAACAAGGAAATTAGAAAAATAAATAAAAACAAAGTGGACAGATCACTGAATACAAGCAATGTCAGAGCAGGGAAAACCAATCTTTTTTTTAAGGAGTGGGCAAAACAAGACAATATAATCTATTATAAAATTTCGTAAAGATTTTTTTTAAAAAAAACCCTCTCTAAAACGAATGTGGTGAATGAAGCCACGACCGCATTTCTAAAAGTTCCTCATAATCTTACTCAAAACAGAAAATACAAATTATAGTATTGTTTTAAAATATGCAACAGGCCAGATAGAGCCTCTAAGTTGGCAGCAATTGGCCCGCAGATGGTAGTTTGCCTGCCATTGATTTAGAGAACAGTAAAAATTCAATTAACCATCACTTGTTTTTGCTATCACATCATTTCTGTTATCCATCATTGTCTAAAAAAATATCAACAAACAAACAGACATCCTTAAAGACACAGAAGGAAATGACAGATTATTTTAAAGTAACCCAGGTTTATAGTATTGCATTACATTTTTGTGCATTACTATTCTTAAACTGAAGTTTATACTGATCGCTCCGTAAAACATATATGTATTATTCACTTTTAAAGGGTTTGAAGCAGTGAAGTCACGTAACTGCACATATGTATTAAGAGATTTCTGTTATCCATCTATTTGGTTATATGTCACAGCCCTGGTCCAGACAGTGACAAGCAGAAGAGTCCATTCATTCATAAGAGTCCAGAAAACAGTTTTGAATCTGGTTGATTCAATTATTTTAAACAAAGCCGCAGTTACCCCAATTTCAACTCCATGTATATTTGATAAATTGTTGACGAATTTATTTATAAAAAGAACGTACAGAAACAGGCCTACCAAGAGGGGAGGGAAGGAGGAGAAAAATCCCAGGGAGGGTCTGGCATAAAGAAAAATATATTTTTCTAACTTACAAGGAATATTTTATTTTTATACATAAGAAATTGGATCCAAGATGAGATGAACTATATTTTCACATTTATTTACTCTGAGTGACACATGCAGTGAACAGAATGAGGGTGAAGGAGAGAAGAACTCATAAGATTACTGGGACATAGTTGAAGGGATGATGACTTGAGGGATTAGACATGTATATTGGGGAAGTGTGTGGGACCTGCATGGCAGTGCCCTGGCTCGGCTATTGTTGGCTCAGTATGAAAGCATATTGTATACTTTAATCCGCTAAAGTCCAGTGTCCTATTTATAGGGTGGTTACATTTCATTTCAGAAGCTAAACACCAAAATGCATTCCATTATTTCTTTTTTGCTTAACCTAACAAGTCAATATGCATTCCAAAATAACTAAACAGTCTTCAACTGACAAATCTAACCAGTTAGCAAGAATTTGAAGCCAAAATGCTGACCAATTGAAATCTTTTTGATTTTTCCATTAATTTATTTTAGAAATAATGCAAGTAATTGGAAAGTAATCTTTATTTTTTTGATATTTTGCCTTAGTAAAGTAAATTTTTAAGTACTTAGTAAATAGTTAATTAAATACTTAGTAAAAAAAGTTTTTTAAAATGATTTTCTACCAATTTTTTAGATATTTTTTTCCTTAAGAAACAAACTTCATTTTATAGTTCACCTTAATCTTGATGTTTTAAACATAATTCAATAGAAGTTTATTGAAATCTGTGCTGGACTGGGCTCTGTGAAAGTTTTAGCATTGTGATGTATCACCACTCGAACAACGCGATATTTCGATACATCAATGTTTTGCACTTACTATTGCCTAATTTTACATTCTTACACTTTTGAGTGGTTGATTAAGGCATTTATATGCTTATAATAAATACAATCCTTAGTTACAAAACAAATAAAGTGTCAAAAATTACTATAAATTTGTATAATTATCAACAATAAATCGCATATTAAAAACAATTAATACAATCTTCTCTTCAACCAAACAAACAATGAACGGCAAGATTGATAATTATACCCTTGAACTTAAAATTACATCAGATGATTTACACGATTAGAAGAAAGCACGAGGCCACATGAAGTAATGCACGTTTCGATGACTGAGAGATTCTACAACAGACAAAACACTTTGCTTCCTCAATTCTCAAGATGAGTTATTTTCATTGTTTTCATTCGTGGTCACATCGGGATTCATCGTGTCAGCACAACCATCTGCACTTCGCAACGTATGTCTTTGCTTGATGAGTCACGATGGAAGAAACATGGGGAAAGATACGCCAAGGTAATCACTGATGATCAAGGAAATGCCGAGCGCTTGTGGTCATCGATGTCTGCGATGCATCGGGAAACATTGTGGGTAAATCGGAATTTCCGATGCTTCAAAAAAAAAAAAAAAACACGACAATATAAACATCGGAACGACGATGATTGCCTAACATCGATATTTTCCGATACATCGAAAATCAGCACAGTCCTAATCTGTGCTTTAAATTAATTTGGGCATTAAAGGCCTAAAACACAAAGGAAAAACCTCAACACAACTTACTACATGTAAGACAGATTAAATTTACGTGAGCATACCTCCTCCTGGTCTGTGGAACTCCATAGCTCCCAGCCTGCATCACAGCAAATGTACATTGGTAGCCCATCCTCAAAAGGCACCGTATAGCCAGTTTCAGGATCATGCTTTTCTTGAAAGACACAAAATTTCGCACGTTTTCTAGTATGAAGAATCTGTTGGAAAATGAACGTTTATTCAATAAAAATAAAATACTAAAATGTACACAAATTCTTTTAATTCACAGTATGGATTTATTTTATGAACTTAATATATTTGAGATTATATCTGGATTGCTCCAGTAAGCAGACTCAATGGTACAGTAATGGTTACATTGCATGTATAATTTGTAATGTATTGTCTTACATGGAAAATTCTCTCTTTGCATTTAATACAGTTTAAATATTCTTTACAGCTATAAAGAAGAACTTAAAAATTTCCCATAACTACATAATAAATGAATACATAAAGTTTTTTTTTTTTTTTTACAATTTGTCAGCATTTTCAAATAATAATCAGATGTTTTAATCTCATTTCTCAAATCTAATATTCACATGTGAATAATTTTAAAATACAAAAGTTGCAGGTTTGATGAAAAAGTTAAAAAATGTCAATAACAAAAATTGAAGGGGAGGGCAGATAGAAAGCCGAATGTTAAAAGATTCTATTTAACCACATTTTGTGTTTCACATTGGGGGGGGGGGGGGAAAAGCCAGCCTTTTAACAGCATAATTAAAGATTCTCACATTTTAGACTATTCATAAAATTCTATTCTTAATTTAAAAATCTCGGTTTAGTGATAGGGTAGAATTGCAGAAATCACCCTGAATCTATCTCCATAAGAATTCTTCTTCTTCTCTTTTAATTTCAGCACATCATGGCCATTTTTAATAGAAAGGCTAGCTTAATCTTCTAAAAAAAATTCAAGTATCAGAAATAAACTTTTTTAAACATGATAATGTGATAAGGCTTTAGGATGGCATACTATCTGTAAATTACTTGATACAACAATCATTATGCATGCTTTTGCCAATCTTGACAATGATATGAAACAAGCGTAAAATATAATCATGCTATGACGTCTCAGACTACAGGTTCGAATCTGAGTTATTGCCTTCACACATAGACAGTTTTGAGGGTTTGTTTGAAGATATATAATGTTCAACTTCACATAACATGATTAAAATAACAGAAAAAGAAGATGTTATAGATTTGATTCCCAAAATTTAAGTAACTGTGGTCCTTAAAATGAACACCAAAACGTTTTAGTGTTTCTCTTAAGATTTTGCATTATGTGGTAGAAGCAGGATAAAACAAGATGGAATTCTATGTAAAAAAGCTGAGGTGAAGTTCATGTTTGTAATGGATTAGGCTAAACTTAAAATAAATTTATTGCCATTATTTTTTAAAGGCCTTATTACAGGGTAAAAAGAGAGAGAGAGAGACGAGATACTGTTAAGCAGTTGTTTCGATCAATAAGTAATTTGATCAAGTTAGTAGTAATAGTCAAATGATACAATTAGAGGATAGATAGCAATCTTATCTATCTCTCAGAGGCCACTCCCAAAATTTAACTTATAGGAAAAAACAAGATTTCAGCGGATTTTGAAAATTGTCTGATGAAGTCCAAGCTACGAGGTTTAAAATTCTTTTTAGTGAAACAGAGGACAGTCACCTTGGCCGGTAGAAGTCACAGTAGCTCAGGTAGGTGACAACGAGCGAATTCTTGAAGCACGAATACTCTCGGGAGTTGAAGCGATTCATGCCGCTGAAGCCTTGACAGGGTGGCCCACCTGTTAGACATTCAACCTCTCCTTTCTGAGGCAGCCTCTGGCCTTTGATCATCTCTTGACCCTAAACAGACAGAGGATTGATTAGATATACATATCAAATATACAACATTAGATAGAAAGAAAACACTTCAAACTGTTTACAGTAATTTTATTACCAAATAATGCAATTTGGAGAAAAATAAGACATCTCATTAATACTGACTAAAGTAATCATCCAATCAAAAGAAACTATGTTTAAATTCTGACATACACCTTCATATCTCAACAACTCTGATTTGAAAAAAAAAATTACTCAGAGGTTGGAATACATCATTGTAAATATGGAAAAAATAATTTTAAAAATTTATTCACAAAAAGGTGTTTTTGCAACATAACGCAAAATAGCATGAAAAATTCAAAATTTCAGTTTTTAAAACAGTTGTTAGTTTTGATATAACATAGACCTTCACTGCATTTCTCACAAATGGATGTGCCCAGCCTATTTAACTTCACTAAATTTTGCAGTAATTTCAGGAGCAACCTCGTGAAAATGTTCACTGTGGAAAAGACAGTGCCTTTTGGGTTTGTTGCAGATATGCAACACCATGACATAAAGGGTTAAAGTGAATAACATTTTGATCCTCAGATAAGATTAAGCCAAAGAAGAAAGAGCTATTCTGTTGAGTACAAGAAAGATATTGCAGAAGACTACTGGGGTAAGGATATTGCAGCTTTCTGCAAAGAGAAGCTGGATCTTTGAATGGTCCCAAAAAATGGTGATCAGAGTAAGATAACCTCAGTCGACAGGTGGATGAGGGTTCTCAACATTCTATTTGATATACACACAAGACTTCTATTACTGGGCATGAGAGATTAGGGCCAATGGTCTTAGAGGGATTGGAGTCACAAGAAATCCAGTATTGGAAATTTATGATGAGGTTCCAGAACAGTGGTGCGCAAACTATTTTCAATTCCGACCCCCTCACTCTGTGTAAAATTTTTTCGCGACCAAGTTTTTTTTTTTTTTTTTGAGGAAAAGACTTATATTTTTTATTGTCAAATAAATTTCTTTAAATTTAGAGATGCACAAAAATTTTCTTGTGACCCCCAGAGGGGTCATGACCCAAGGTTTGCACACCACTGTTCCAGAATGTTGGCATTAGAATTCAATTCTTTTCAACTTCAAGAAAAACAGGCTGACGCCATCTTGCACAGTCGGAAATGTAAATAAGCTATTGTCAGCAATATGACGCTGCTATGACGACATCAGATGAGCAGCCAATTAGATCTTTCACTGTAGCTTCCGGTGTGTAGAATGGCATCAGTCGTATGCAAATCGTCCAGGAGGGCGTATATAAAAACAAGATTGATATTTTCTTTCTTCTTCTTGCAGTAAGACTGTGAAAGTCTCACAGTTTGTTTAAACTGTTTATTTTCACCTGTAAATAGCCATCAATAAAATGTATCTGTCTTCATAATACTTATCTTCATTTAAAGTCTTCCATACCAATGCTATTAGACACTGACGCATGATGGCCACTCTGCTAAGCCTAAACCGTCATTGACGTTCAAAGGCATCAATCATATGCAAATAGTCCAGGAGGGCGTATATAAAAATGAGATTGATATCTTTTTTCTTCTTGCAGTAAGACTGTGAAAGTCTCGCAGTTTGTTTAAACTGTTTATTTTCATTTGTAAATAGCCATCAATAAAATGTGTGTCTTCATAATACTTAAAAGAGGTCTTCCACACCAATGCTATTAGACACCGACACATAATGGCCGATCTGCTAAGCCTAAACAGTCATTGACGTTCAAAGGCCATCACAGAAGACGGCAACATGGCTGTATTTGAATAAATGTAAATTATGCATGAAAAAATAATCACTAATGCAACTTTTGGAGCAAAAATCAACCTAAGACTGCAAAAAATTATGTATGGAGTTCAACGAATGAATGGAACTCACATCCATAACCAGCTTGAGTAAGTGATTGCAGTCCTCTATAAAGACTTCACTGCGAGGGAAATTCAAGCGGAAAGCCTGCGCAGCAGGTTCTTCTATTTCAATGGCCCACTGAGACTCGCTGATCCTGGCAGCATGGAAGCCATGAGAGAGTCCTGGAAGGGAGAATTTAACAACTTTATAGCCATAATTTATTTTGTTAAAGGAACAATAACTAGCTTTTAAATATCAGTTAAAAGACTTTAATAAAAAAAAATGTCTTAAATTTGTTAGGTAAATACATGTTATTAATAAAAACACTGTTTATTAGTGTACTTAAGAGAAGAATTTAAATTTTTAAAATTATTTTCAAATTTTTAGTCTATAATTTAAAATTCAAGATGTGATTGTAACTCCATTTGAAAAATCCTGAAAACTAGTATGGTGTAAAAATGTAACATAATTTCAAATAAATTGATATGCATATTTTCTTAAACATCTACGAATGAAGTATTTTTAAGATTTAAGAGATATGATTAAATAAAAATAGTCTTCCACATACATACAAATATATATTTCAAATACTGGAGAAGTTAGTCGAGATATTTAAAAATATATTAATTGCAACAAATGAAAGAACAAATGCTACAATGCAGATGAAATGGCTATAAATAAAGAAAGAATAAAGTTTTTAAATGCAAAGAAATATTACCTCCACATCCAGCAAAAACATCTAATGTTTTCAGCTTTCTATTAATTACTGGATGGACTTCTTCTGTTGGTTCTTTAGAGCTTGCATTCACAGCTTTATTTTTCCCTTTGCTACTACCCTACAGATAAAATATACACAGAAAACAATTGTTAAGAAAGAACCATTACAAGTTTCGATTTTTAAAAAACTCTTTACTGATTTTTAAATGCAAAAATACTTTTTTTTTTTTTAAATCTCTTTAAACTCTTTTTTCTCTTCCATCAAGTATCATTATAGAATATCTTAACACACACACATACAAATTATGCCATCATATTTTATCATTTCAATTTCTCTAAAAAGTAAGCATTTCTATTTCAAAGTTAATTTTTGCTTTGCTCTTTGCTAAAGTTTTTAAGTTAATATATATATGAATACTGAATTCGGGTACCTACAGGGTTTGGTAACAAATAAATAAACCATTACAAGGACAAAGGGGGGGGGAGCACACTCCAGTACATTGACTCATTCATTTAAATACACAGACATGACACAGGCTTGGAACAAAAAAAGCTGAACTTCATAAATGCGGAATCGTATCAAATGTAAACACCGAGAAGTAAAATAAGTATGATTAATTGAACAATAAATGAATAAATTTATACAAAAAATGCCTGAGATATTAAAAATATTGTAGAATTATTATTTAAAAGAAAATTAATTTCTGAAAAATGAGTTACGTATAAAGTTTTGTTAAAATAAAACTATGGTAAAAATTATCTCACTAAAAAATATGGTCATGTAAAAACTCTTTTTGATTATACATAATTATTAAGACTTTTGTTTCTCATTTTTTGAACTAACAGTTCAAGTTTTCTTTTATGCTCCAGTCTGCTATTTTCCTCCATTTTCTAAATTTTGCTCTCTTTCTTTGATTGTTTTTTTTTTTCATTTTTTTTTCTCATAGCTATTTTCGTACTATCAAGTTCCTCCTAGTACCATTTGCCTGATAACCTTAAATTGTTGCACGTTATTATCAATAGCATCACGCAAAAAAATTTTTTTCTAAAATATTCAAAAGCCGACTGCTTTTTGCTCATCATTTTGTATTTAACACTCTAAATTGAAGAATATGTTTCAATATACATTCTTCCTCATCTTTTATCTATCAAATCTGACATTATTTTGAATGTGCACACGGTGCAGTTTTTGTTTGCGTGCTATTCACGTCTTTTGTAAGCGCACCCGCTTCCCCAATGCATTACCAAAACTTTTAATGCAAATTTACATCGATCCCAAGAATGACAAAATTCGATGCCGAAAACGCTGAAATCCGCACTATGTGTCATGTCTGTGTTGATCAGGCATGAAAGTGCAAGCTGTTCAAAAAAGCTGAACTCTACGCGAATACAAAATTCACCACAAAATCGATATATATACAAACGCAAAGATGTTACTACTTAAAATACATATAGAAAAAGCAATTAAAAGTAGTACATATAAAATTTTACTTACTATTTTTTCTCTATTTGAACAGAATTTTGATTTTTAAATACCATACAAGAGGTTCAAAGTTCCTTCTATTTTCTCAAAGTTGAACAACAACAGATAGTATCATAACAAAATTGCATACTTTTTAAAAATGAAGCAGCTTATTTAAGGGAGGAAAAAAAATGACAAAAGCGCCTAAGAATATATATTATCATATGCAGTAGAAGTTCTTTGTAACGCATAACTTGGAACCAGAGATTGTGTGGTTTATAGATTTTTGTATAATACAGATCATTTTGCATATCTCTAAAATTACCTTAGTAAACATGACCTATTATGCTTGCAACAAGTCATTAGATTACAATTTAAAATACAAATGATTTTGCCTCACAAAGATATACAATTTAATTATATTTAATTTTCAAATAAATTAATATTTCAATAAATTAGCAACAAGTACATTAACACTACAGTTAAAATTGTTCTCTATTTGTTGAACTCTGAAAATAATCAAAAGAACTCGACATATTATACAATTTTATGTTTTGAGAATTTTGAAATTTTTTTGGTGCTGCTTCAACATCTATTCTAGAACAGCTGTTGTATTCTGTATTTAAAATATAGGAAATGATTTCTTCATCTCATGTATGTTAATAATTTTAGGTTTATGACCTGTTGTTAAAAATTCCAACATACAATCTTCATGCATGTATACTAACTTATTTTGAATAATGTTTGAGTTCAGCAACTTAAAGATTGTTTAATAATTGCTATACTTTCTTTAAAAAACATTAAATTAAGGACATAAATATGAAATCTCTCAAGCTTAGAATGCTTGGTTATAAAAGGTATCAGAGCAAAGCTGGCAATTTACAGTTCCACTTATTTCGATCTTCTTGATCGAATCTCCTACTTTTACTGCTATCTCTTCCACGTTCGTATCGCTACCTTTCGCCGGCAGTTTAATTTTCATCGATTTATTCAACCACTCGAATTTAAATTTATTTTTTTCGTTCGCATCTAGGGAACGAACTTTATGTTCATCGTTTAAGTTAATCTCCTCTCGGTCACACTACAAACGCTGATCTTCGCAATTGACCTAACTAACACTAAACATACAGCATCTCAAACACAAGACAAATGATAGTAGTAGTAGAAGTTCTTTGCATAACAGCCGTTAGCATTCAACCCATGATTCAACATCGGCGATAGCAGCTCACTGACGTACGATTTCAACAGCAAGGCGTGGCCTACTCGTAGAGCGGTCGTCATTCGGCTATACGGGAGAAGTTCCGCCTTCCTCCATTACGCTGTGTGCCAATCACTTGAGGTGATAGATACGGCGCGTAAACCCCAGAGAATGCATCTCTGTTTACTTTGTGACGGAGAAAAATGGCGTTCGTTTCAGATTCAGACATAGCTTCCACCCCCACCCCCCCACATTTTTCGGTCACGATTTCTCGACGGTTTTGCATCGATCTCAGAAACAGCCTGAAAGACATTCAAAAAAGCGGATTTCCGCTTAAAAGCGGAAGTCTTTCATGCCTGGTTGATAGACAAACGCTAAGGCACGAAAAAAAAAAAAAATGAAACGAAATAACAACAAAAAATGAAGAAACGAATGTTATAAAGAACACGAATGTAAAATGGCCTTCTTCACGGAGAGTTAACGATCTTTTTTTTTTTTTCCCACGAAATTCGGATCGGAAGAAATTCGCGGAAGATTTTCTTTCTTCCAATCAGAATTCGGAATGAATTCTGATTGGATGGAACGAAAGATGATTGGACGAAAGAAAAGAATACAACCATCAGGCATTCCTCTCAATGCTAAACTTTGACCCCAAAGCGCGGCAAAACATCGATACATAACTCGGACGCTGAGCGGCTTTCAGCAGGATTATGCAATATCTTATGAATTCGAAACTGTTTCGCTTTAGAGTCATACGCAAAATTTTCACATGGCGCACAGTTTTTGTTTGCGTGAGCCCCCCCCCCCCCCAACACATTAACAAAAATTTTAATACAGATTTGCATCGATCTCAAGAATGATTAAATTCGATGCCGAAAAAGCGGAAATCCGCGTTTCCGCGGAAATGTGTCATGTCTGAATACAGGAATCTGATATATCACAAAATCCATTTTAAATTTTAAAACACAAAGATATTTTCTGTTTTTAGAGAAGGGAAAATGTCTGCTCATTAATAATGATGCATATTCTAAATTTTTCACAATTGGTAGAGATATTTGTTCTCTATTTTTTCACATTCTTTCATAAAAGTTTCCATGACACAGCTTACCTTTCCAACTCTGCCAATTCTCTGTGCCTTAGTTGGAGGCTCTTCAAAAGATTTAGAAGCTGCGTTGTAACTTTCATAGAAATAAAACCGATGAGGACCTTTATTGGTGTACTCTTCTACAGATTCTGTTAAGTTTTCTCCAAAAACCACATAACACTTTCCCTTGATTTTACTAAAATCCACAGTGATCTCTATAAACAAAAGCAAATCAACAAAAATGAGATGAGATAACATATGGCATCAATACAGTAAAAAAAAAATTATAGTACTCACACTATATTTCAAATTAATGTGTACAAACTATGGATATTCAGTTTCAAAAGGCTTTGAAATTGAAAATTCATGACTAAATATTCTAAACAGTAGCCAATGTTGCGAAAGCTACTTCTATCAGTGTCTTCTACCACTTCTATCTACTTACAATTTATTAATAAAATATAATATATTTTTAATAAAATATTTAAATAATAATTTAAATATTTTTGTAAATATATTTTTATATTAAAAGTAAATATTAAAAAATTATAATTAAGTAATGAAAATGAATCTTTTTGATAATATGAATGAAAGAATATTGAAGGCAACTTTTCCCATTTTTTTTTTTTAATCATGATTATAAATAGATATGTTCTCAATTAAACTCTATAATCTATCTCTCAATCTCTTTCAGATTTAGGAAATAAAACGAATAATTATAAAATCTAATTATGACAAATTCTTGCTTTTCATTACTAATCATTTTTTTAATCATAGATATTTCCAAAGTTGAAAAGATCATTTTTTTTCCATCTCTTTTTGATAGTCAGCAGAAAGGTTTGAAACATGATACGGCACATTAGTAATATCACTACTAACAATAAAACAGAATGTGTATAGATCTGTTGGCGCTCTACAGTGCAGATCGTTAGACCTAGAACTACAAAATTTGGCACAAACATACTGAGAAAATGTGCACCGTGGAGCTATTTTTTAAAAAAAATAATTTTTATACCAATTTAAAAAATGAAAGTGTCTACGATACCAATTTAGTTGTCGAGCAAGTTTTTAAAATTGTGATCAATTTTTTAAAATATTGTGACAAAATCGTCTTGTAGGTGTACGTGAATGCAATCCAATAAGCAGGATTTAAAAAATAAAGCTCTTTATTTTACAAATATTCCAAGCAAAGAAACGTAGCACAAGTATTAACACAGCACTAGTAAAAATTCACAACAGAGATTGAAGATTAGCATCTCAGGGAAACAACTTTATAGCTTTGTAACAATATTTTTAGGTATTTTCTACAATATTTTTCATTGTTGTAATGAAATTCAAATTATTTTCATTGTTACTACAAACATTTTATCCTGGGTCTTTCTACCAATGTTAGCCAAGATATGATTTTTTTTTTTTTTTTCCATATTAAGTAGGTTTTGTTTTAAAGCATGGTTTTAATAAAATTTGACTTTCTTAGTTTTGTGGTAATGACAGATAAGGTTTAACTTCAAAAGTAAGCATTGATGAAATTTTTCACATTTTCTAAGCACTACTACTGTTTACTGTAATATAATTAAATGTATAAAAATATATTATCGCTCTTTAAGCTTGAAGTTTTATTTTTTTACAGCTGTGCACTACATTTTTTATTGAATCAGTAAACAAAAAATCTCTAAGAAGTTACAAGAACTGTGAAACATACTTGGTATTACACAAACTATGATGCAGAAGGATTTCACTTAATATTTTTATACATTTTATGAACATGTTTTGATTCAGCAAGCAAGTTATTCAGTTAGTTGAAGTTCGTCGACCATTTCCCATTTCAGATTAAAGCTATAATTTTAGGAGAGATGATAGATAGATAGAAGTGGTCGATTCATAGCACAATAAACAAAACAGGTGCAAGGATTCTAAAACAGTACAAGTTATATGTAAACTAAAATTTAAAAATATTTTAATGAGAGGACCATGCATAAAAGGTTTTATTGGGCTTTTTCACAGGCGATACTCCTGGCAAACCAGTTGGTCACCAAAGGTGAATTGTTTGAAATAAAAGAAATAATATTAATTTATTAATATTGACAAATGTACTTTGATGAATACAAGATTATTATTTAAAACTCTCATTTTAAATATTTGAAATTAGTCTAGATAAAAGAAATCCAAAACCATGGCTGCACATGCACATGGTTTTCTTTCTTACTTCTAGAATTAAAACAAAATTTTAGTTTTTTTTAAATGTTACTTTGAAGTAAACAAAAAATGGTGTAGGGAGATGAAACAAAATTAGTACAAAAGGAGCAAATGAGCAAAATTCAGGTTTCAAACATAAAAAAGAAGGGAGAGCTGCAAATGCTAACAAAGAATGTCAGTTTAAAGTTACAACCTTTTTAAAAAATTTTTACTACTACTGCTATTACAAAGAGGAAACAAAATTACCTTCATCACTGTAGTAAAGCAAATTTAAATCTAGTTCATAAGTAGAAGGAAGATTCCACTTGTGAGTATCTTGTGGCCTAAAATATTTCAAATCATAATGTATTCATTTTCAAAACTTTACTAGAATTTAAAAAAAAATCCTTATTAAAATCAACTTACCTGTAGAACATCTTCACCAAAACTTTTGGCTGTGAAGATTTCTTCATCTTTTGAAAAATTTTCATGACATAACCAATTCTAAATGGTTCTGGAACATCATCATTAGACCCTTTAACATAGTCATTTTTCCGACGATAAACCTCAGGATATAGTGTTTCATCCACCTAAGAAGAATTAAAAAGATAAATTATTTAGTAAATAATTCTGAAGACTGTCTTTTGAAAAATATCCTAAAATAATCTAATAAGTTACAAATCACAATCTTAATATAAATAAAAGTCATTGTGGGTATGTATGCGTGTATGTTCCACATCTCCTCCTAATCTACTGCAGCAATTTCAACCAAACTTTACACACTTATTATTTAAGACAAGAGAAAGATTATTGTCAACTTTTCAAAGTCCTAAAGTTAATCAAACAGTCAAACTGAAACCGTTTTTCAGTCTTCAGAGCAAATTATACCTCAAAAAATATTTTTATACCATCTAAAGTTCAATTTTTTTTACAAATAATATTAAAGTAACACTTAGGGAATGGCAACTCTAGATATCTATAGTGTAGAAACAAGTTGTGAAATTTTCTCTTTTATTTATAGATTGCTAGCTGATATACCCGGTATTGCTTGGGGCAAAAATATATTAAAGTATAATATTTTTGAAGTAAAAAGTGCTTTCACATAACATATTATAATACACAAAACTTTCTTATTGTCTGAATCAGTTTTAAAAATTAAAATAAGAATATCAGTTGAACCAAACAAATTTTAAAAACCGCCAAACGCTTAATTTGTATAAGTTATTAATAACCTTTAAAGAATGATATAAAATTTAAATAAACATAGCAAGTAGCAACTTGGAGGCAAATAAATAAAATGGTTTAAATAAACACGATATTTTAATTCAAAATAAATGGCAACACTAAAGATGAAATAGTTTTTTTTGAAACATGGAAACAGTTTTTAATTAATAAAAATTAATTGGCATAAAACCTTCCTTATGCTTCCAAGGATATATAAGCAAAAATTTAAAAGAAAATCGATTTGACAGTTAGGATTTCAATAGTGTAGAAACTATTTATGCATTTGGTATCCATTTCTTCCTCGCCATCATTGCGACGGCATCAACAGAAATTTCTTTATACAGGGATGAGATTGGCAAAAAAGCAAAAAGACTGAAATCACGCGCGAGCAAAAAATTTGTACCATAATTTATATGCAAAAGATGTTTCCAGAAATAAAGCATCAGAACATGCAACATGATGAAAATATTACACTATAATAATTAATAACTTAATTATTTATAATTCAGTATGTATAAATAAGAAAAAGAATATTAAATTATTATTAAATCATTCACATTAAAAGTTAACAAACAAGTTTAACACATCATCAGAGGCATCGGAAAATACAAAATTAGACATTAAAACAAATTTACCACCTGTACATCACTCAGATGCAACATTCACCCAACAGAAGTCCGAGAAGAATTATATTTAATAGCCTTCTGATAAAAGTTAGCTCAAAAAATAATTAAAAATAAGGACAAATAATTTCTTTTGCTTCATGCAATTGTGTAAAGTGTATTAGCTCTTTATAAATTATAATAATGTATCACATACTGAATTCTGTTTTATTTCTTTAATTTTTATACATTTTTCCAAAAGTAACAGCACAATGATTTTGCACCTTATAAAGTGAGAGGGGTCAAGAAATAGTACAGTTACAATGGCAGATTCATTTAGCATTATTGTTATTTGAAACATTTCCTTAATTGTTAAAGAAGTGGTTTTCTTTCGCTTTTTTATTTGTGTGGCTTTTGTTGGTAACAGATCTCCGTTAACACGCTTCACCCCTTGTTTTGGAGGGCTCCTATCTTTGACAGATTTTTCTGCAATAAAGGATGAGTTTGCATCCTCTGCAAGCTTATTTTCAATAAAGGCTAAAGTTTTTGCACAGTCTTCATTAGTATCTCTCTGTTTAATTACTGGCATAGTTGTCGGGACTACATTATCTCTAGAATGCCTAAGTAAATCATCCGTTTTATTTTGAGAAGATTTTATTTATATTTTATTCTCTGCTTTTTTGCTGCATCTGCACATAGCTTTTTAGCTGCCTCTTTTGACAGGAGTTTTTCTTTTTTTTTTTAAGTAGTTTATTTATTTGTTTTTGTTCCTTATTTTTATTTCTTTATCTCAGTATGCCATACAAGAGGACCTTAAAGTTTTCAACTAATTTTTTTCCAACATGTTCATGCAAAAAAAAAATCTTTTTTTTTGCAAAATATGCCACAGAGGCTTTGTTTTCTGCAAAAAAGGTGGTACTCAAAACTTTGAATGGCACTAAATGTTGGAATGTTCATCCTTGTAGAGCTTGCTGATATAATGTTGATTCGTCAGTAGAAGAATCAGCTACTTTCCTGGAGGGTGGAGTTAAACCGCACTGTTGAGCATATTTTCCCAGAATTTTCTTTCGAAAACAGAAGGTTTCCTTTTCTTTGTGTAAAAGCAGAATTTTCGGAAGAAAAAGCAAATTCTTGCGGGGGGGGGGAAACAGAATTTCTTCAAAATAACAAAAAAGCGGAAGAATCTCATCCCTGTTTATATCATCATTTTGATGTTTCTGTGCAGGACCAGGAAAGTTCCTTCTTTTTCTGCCTAGGTATTTCTCCCTTCAGTTGAAATGAAAAACAGTAACCTTGAATGACCTTACAAACACTGTTGAGGATTGTTTGCGGACAGGTACAACATACAAAGTGCGCCAGTGGGTATGTAACATAAAATGAGTAAAAACTATCAAAGGTGGACAGATCGCCACCACTCTAACCTCGTATTAACATTCCTCCTACAGTTTCCACTGACAATGAATCAGCCAGTTTGGTCTGATCGCGCTTGAAACACTCTCCATAACCCAACCTGGCTATCACGAAACAGTGGGAAATTACTCCTACAGAGCAATCAATATCCAGCTGTTTTGGAAGAATCAAGGGAAAAAAAAACCCAGCTGAGGACGAATCTGATGCATAAAATCTCGATGGAGAAGCGACTGAGTACAGCGATCAAGAAATGGATTCCGAGACTGACGTAGAGGATAATCCAGTTCACGAGAATATAGCGATTCAAACTCGAACATAAAAGTTTGTATCATCCATCCATTCTACCTTGATTTTATTATACCATAAAAATTATTAAATAAGTGTAGAGTTGGAAAAAAAATGGGATGGCACATAAAGTGCATCCATCAACCTACCTGATTTGAGTGATCTAAAAAGTCACCTGTCCGCAAAGGGTTAAAACTTTGTAAAAACTAGAATGAAACATTAAATAAACAGTACTTAAACTAACTTCATTGGAAAATAACTTTCTTCTCTTTATGTTTGTATACAAAGAATTTTATCCTATATATTAGAAGTTATTGTCCAGAAACTGATCAAAGATGCCAAAGTTTGACCCAATTTTTGTTATTTAATTATAAAATAAATAATTTTGAAAGTTCAAAATAGCACAGCTGACCTAGAAAGGCATGAGCAAACTTCAAGTCAATAGTTCTCATGGTTTCAGAGGAGTTCTTACAAAAGATGCATGTATTTTCTGTTTTATATATATAGATTATATTTTTTCCTTTTTATAAATTCAAGAAGAAAGGAAATTTGTCAGATAAATTAACTTTTAAATACCTCTTTTTCCAGAAAATTTGTCTTTTTCTTCTCTGATTCTTTTCTAGGAGCGAAAACGTCAGGGTCCAGGTACACACAGTCTCCAAGTCTAATACAGGTACCCAGCCAGACAGCTGAATTAGAATATTTTATATCATTCTCTTCTTCAGCAAATTCCAATTCCACACATCTAGCCTGCAAAGGAATAAATTAATTGATCAACTCATAATTAGCTTCTAATAATATTAAAATAGTGAAATGACATCCAGTACACACCAGTGTACAAAATTTCAAAACTTTAGGACATCAGAAATTGAGTGAAACATTTATTACAAAATTCCATCTTCACAAACATGAAACAACATAAATTAATTAATAACAGAATATATATATACATATATATTAAATTCTACATATAACATGCCAAATCAACTTCTTCAAACAGAAGTAATGTCAAAAGTTAGCAAGAAAGCACTTATAGTCAACTTTTAAACCCTTAGAATGTCACTAATAAATGATTTCATTTACACAAATATTTTCTAAATAAAATCAATTTAACAGTATTTTTATAAACCATTTTTCAAGTTTTTTGGTCCCTCACCTTTGCTTCAATGTGACCATCTAATAAAGGATTTATCAATCAGATTTCTTTCAAATTTGGGGAAATTTATTCGTTTCAATGACAATATCCAGAGAAATAAACAATGATTTTCATAAATCTTTAACAGTCAACAAAGCAGTAAAGGATTTCTGATATATTGGAAACTAATCAATTCTGTAAACATATCAATAAATTGACTATTTTGATTGATGATTCATATTCTGAGATGGTATAGTTTAACAAAGTTTCAATCATTATTTTAAATTTATATATACAAAACAAAGTAAAACTTTAAGGTTATTTTCTAGAGTCCTTGCTTTTAATCTGAAACATTACATTAAATAAAATAAGGAAACAAGCAGAAGATAAGACAAACCTGAATAAAGAAAAGAGATTTCATTTGATTTCGAGATATTTGACCAACTGAAGAAACAGTGATATAAGTTTATATGAAATAAAACATGAAAAATTTAAACCTTCAGATTTATGATAATTTTTTCACTATTCTTGGAAATCGTTTATGCTTTCCTTGGTATCATCCAAATGAATCATTAATATATGCCAAAATATTCTTAAATCAAGAATGTTAAAAATGAGTCTTGGCCCAATATGGATTGCATGCATGTGAAACCTTTTACAATACTTTCTCATTTGAAATTCTTGAAAATCTGTTCACAAAAACAATTAAGAAAGTCACTTGGATTGAAAATATTTCATTTAAATATGCTAAATAAATAGACAGTGAGTTTTATTTAACCTGCAACTGAAATCACTTCTCAGAACTTCACTAGATGTCACCACGTATGTGTGCAAAGAGATAGGCCATAAAGGGAAATATTTAAATATCACCTCCAACCTTTTTCAATGTGTCTTCCAAATTGTCATACTCAACCAAAGATCCTAGTTTTTGTGTTGAAAATTGATATTTATGCTGTGCAAATGCTACACTATTTCTATTGTAATGTTCTTCAATATTCAAAAATCACCCTAGAGAAATGGTAAAAAAAAAAAAAAAATCTGAAAGTTTTGGTTATGTTCAAGATGATTTTAAGGGAAAGGGGTTTTTTTTTTTTTACTTAGCTGTGGTACAGTGTTACCTATGAAAGTTCTCACTTTGAAAACATTATTCATTAAATTCTTCAACAACTCAAAAGTTATTTCAGTTCTAAGTTGTAGTTTAATCAAAACTTAATTAATTTTATATACAGGGTGTCCATTCTTATTGTTGCCTTGTTCTTATTGTTGCATTCTTATTGTTAATTTCTAAACTGTTAGAGACAGACATATAGTTCCAATTGACGAAAATGCTTTCAATGACAGGAAGAATTATATTTTATGTTTTTAGAGTCAATAAATATATTTCTGAAAAAGTTAAGAATTCTAATTTTTGATATGGTCCCCTAGTCCTATCAGTCATATTTAGTAAAATATTCTTCACACACTAACATTTTGAACAAAAAAAAGTTTCACTCTTCTGCGACTAAAACTGACTGAGTTATGGAGATTTGAATTTCATAATTTTAAACCAGTCAGGGGAATGGTTGAGCAAGTATTGCACATTGATTGGTGGATGATCCTCGAGACAGCTATTGAAATGGTGTAAAGTTATCTAAGTCAGCGATATTCAAAGCTCCACAACTCAGTCAATTTTAGTCACAGAAGAGTGGATTTTTTTTTTGTTTAAAATGTAGGAGAATATTTTACTAAATATGACTGGGGAACCACATGAAAAACTAGAATTCGTAACTTTTTCAGAAATATATTTATTGACTCAAAAAACATAATTCTTCCCATCATTTAAAGCATTTTTTCAATTGGAACTATAAGCCTATGTCTAACAGTTTAAAAATTAGCTATTGGGCCACGTTAAGAGTGGACACACTGTATAATATTTTAACTTTCCAATTGTGTGCAGTCAGGACAAAAAAATATATTTCTTTCTGAAAATGGTTGTGGGTGTAAAAAGTTTAAGAAGTCCTGCAATAAATAATTTGCCTTGTAACCTGCACCTCCAAGTAAATGAAACCATTTACCTTGTCGTCATCTGCTTCTTTCCTGCAACCCAAACACTTGACAAGTTCTCCTTTTCCCTCTGAGGGATTGTCTTGAAAAGGGTAGCCATCATGAGATGGAGGCGGATCCTCAAAACGACACGTCTCTGAATCATACCTCAAAAAGAAGAGAAATCATTTTAAATATCACAAGTTTGAGTGGAATTGCTACTTAAACAAAGAAACAATCCGATTTCATTTACGCACAAAAGCCCTGAAACAAAATTGGTTCTTAAGGTTAAAAATTTCAA
Organism: Araneus ventricosus; assembly: GCA_013235015.1. Taxonomy (NCBI): domain Eukaryota; kingdom Metazoa; phylum Arthropoda; class Arachnida; order Araneae; family Araneidae; genus Araneus; species Araneus ventricosus. Next base: position 226,375 of record BGPR01001007.1, on the reverse strand, counting down.
GTTTATTTTTTGAAACCTTTCAAAAGAAGGGGAAAAAATGCTGGTTCTTAAAATTATAAATTTAAGTTTATTTTTTAATCTTGTCCTTTACAAAAATAATACGCCAATAATAATTTTGATAAATACAACTTTTTAATCCTCTTATATGCTAAACAAACAAAATTTGATTTCAAATATTTTTAAAATATATAATAGAAAAAAATATTCCATAAATTTCACCCCATTTGGAATTATTTTTTTTTTCTACATCTAAACCTGCCTCTGATACCAAATGGGAATCATTAAAGTCTGCTCATTTCCCTCGTTTCAAATGTATTTTTTATTCTTACCAATAAATGGCAGCACTATCGATTTTATCTATTCAAAAATTGCCTTTTGGAACTTCAACTTCATTCAGCGAAAAAAGTCAAAATAAAAATTAACATAATTTAAATGAAATTACAGGTACATTTTCACTCTTATTAATTTTTAATATGGTAAAATATTTTATTTCAGTTGTTTTTTAAAAAATTATTTAATTTTTTTTTATATATATTTCATTTCTTTTTCTTTCTTAATTTTTCTTTTTGAACTTTCATTTTATGCCCATTTCCAAAATTTCAGAATGAATAATTCTAACTTGGGACTAGTCATAAAAATAAGATGGAAAATGTCTAGTGCATTATGACCTCATTGCATGTGTACCTAAAAGACAAACTGAATAAGAATAATATGAATTCATTTTCTCTACTTCCCATACATTTTAACAACACAATTATTTTTAACAACACAGTGCACTACAATGTAGAAGAATCCATACCCTATGATACAAGACAGAGAATAAGATCTAAAATTTAACAACAAAGAGAGGGGGGGGGGGGTGTTTAGCACATTCATAGATATATCAGAAAACAAGCTTAATTTGATAAGGAAAATAATAAATTATCAGTATGAAATTTATTTATCTGAAAGATACAAGAAAGTACAGAAATATATATATATACATGAATTAAGAAATAATTTCACTTTTAATCCTAGAGTGTGTAAATTGATGTCAAACAATATTGACAGTCACATTTTAAACTTCATAAATAATAGCTGAAAAAACATTATGAAGCAAAGCTATATATTTAATACAGCAAAGATGTTTTGCAGTAACTTGCATAAGCTTATTTTATGTGAAGAAATTGTATGAGGAAACTGCTGTTTATAATGAAAATGATATTTCTGCAGTTAAACAATCTCAAATATGCAACAGTAAGTCTTGATAAATATTTATTCTATCCAAACAAATTTTAAGCTAGAACCCAATAACTGCAGTAAACAAAACAAACAACCTGGTAATATTATTATAGAATTTTAAAATACATAAAGAAAAGACCTACCATTTCTGATAGTAAAAACATTTTTCATCTTTTAAAGGAGGTAAATCCAGAAGAGATTCCTCTGTTCCCCCTAAGTGAAACCAGTTCTCAGGAGGTTCTTTGTAAACAACCTATGGAAACAGATGAGAACATGTTAGTCATTAAGATTATAGGTTGGAAGAAACTCAAACATTCTCTTGTAACAGGGATTTCGATGAAGATACATGAAAGTGCCTTCGCCTCTTTTCATGCAATTAGAAGTAGGGATGTAACAAAATTCTGCAAGTATTAGGTATTCAGCCGGCCGAATACTAAATAGATATTCGGCTGAATATATTCAGGGTAATAATTTTTTTTAAATTAATTTAATAAAGAATATTGCAGGATTACTGTTCAGTACATTTATTAAAAAATCTCCTAACATTTAAACAATTGTAAGTTTAATTGTACATAAGTGTATTTAATGATGTTGTGTATCATTGTAAGGCTTGAATTATGATGCAAGAACAATAATTGTTCAGTATTTTCAGGAAGAATTCTGTTCTGTTTGGTTTCATGCATATATATTACGAGCTTCAGAAAATAAGCATTCACTATATACTGTGCTTCCAGGAGCTGTAAGATATTTTCTTGCTAATTTTTTTTTCAATTTCTTTTGTGTTTGTCATTGCCATGTTCTGCAGTGATGACTTTTTATTATTTCTGTTTAGCAAGTCCAAAATGAAGATAATTTCTCACATTTTATTATTAAAATTAAGATCCTTAGAATATTACAAAAAATATAAATTATGTAAATGTGCAAATAATCAAAAATATTTTTCATTTAATATTTTAGCAATATTTTATTTAAAATCAAAAGTAAAATGTTTTTTAAAAATAAGTATTCAGCATTTGGTCTGAAATTTGGCCAAATCATTATTCGTTACATCCCTAATTACAAGATGAGGTCTGCAATCTTCCCTGATTGACCATGGAGGGACAAAACAAAACAAGGAAGTAAAGCACTCAGCCAGATGATTAGAGCACAGGCAGGCCCTTTGGGCATATACATCCTGGAAATTAGGCTGCATTCCCTATTGGGTAAATAAATATCACTTTTACATTTTTTGTCTAAAATTACTTTTATAGTTAAATTTTAATCATGCAAAAGTTGGGTCAAATGGTTTAATTCAATGGAGGCAGTGGAATCTAAATCATTTGCTGGCACACAGTGACATAGCGGGAAGGGGGTCTTGACAACCAAGGTACCAGTCTTAAGAGTTGTCATGGAGATGAAACGTTAAGAACGCGTATGTCACATTTTATAGCCAAATATGGACCAGGGGGAATAATACTATATTCTAGGCACCATTTACACTTTTTAAACCACTGATGACAATTAAGATAAAAGAAATTATATTATTCCCCGGCTGCCACTGGTAACGGTGACAAAACAGGATAATTCATTGGCACACAGTGGCATTGCAGAAAGGGGGTTTAGATGACCAAAGTACCAGTCTTAAGAGTTCCCATGGAGACAGGACCAGATTTATACATTTCTATGCCCTAGGCCAAAGCATTTAATTCTGCACCCTCACCTATGACGCATTGACTGCTGTTATAGAGATAGACAATGTAAATGTGCCACCAGTTTATTTAATGCGTATGGATGTGCTTAAAAAGCAGTAATTTGAATAGTCTTTTCAAAATAAACTGAAATTTGTAAATATTTTACTACAATTTCTTTTATATTCACACCCTCCGATTGTTGTGCCCTATGGAAAATCTGGTCCTGCATGGAGATGAAATGTTAAAAGTGCATATGTCACATTTTATAGCCAAATATGACCAGGGCATGAAAAATACCATGCTCTGTGCACCACTTACACTTCTTAAGCCATTGATGACGATTGGGGTAAAAATAATCATATTATTCCCCAGGCGCCATTTATGCTTGTCAAGCCATTGATGACGGTTGGGATAAAAAAAAATCATATTATTCCCTGGGTGCCACTTACCCTCGCTATGCCACTGGTAACAGTGGCAAAACAGAGAGTGAAAAAAAAAAAAACATATACTCAAGGCAGCACTTACCCTCACTAATCAAACTTTTGTTAATAAATATTACAATTTCTCGTGCTGACATTTCAATACAATATTAAAAATAACTAGTGTAAAAATACAAAAATAATGCCTTCAACACTTACAGTACACTTGCATTTAACGGTACGCAGTTCTTTATCCTCACACTCAAAGGTTCCAAAAAGTTCATGGGGATCAGAAGTTTCACCAAGAAGGGTATTGGATCCTCGCCTACAAACAGAAGGAATTTAGTAGCTTTAAAATACCAAGGGCATTTATTTTATATATTAGCTCTGAATTCCTACATATCGAGAAAATATAATGAATTATCAATGATGTTTAAATGTGTGTTCATTAAATCAAGCAGATAAAATAGTCAAATCAGGGGCGATTGTGGCTTCATGAAAAAATACCCGAAATTTTAGCAGGAAAATTTATGTGTAGGGAACGCATATGTATTCATTCATTACGGCACAGATTCAACTTTTGCATGCAATTTTTAATATGCTTTTTTCACATAAGAAATTGATTTAATTTATTTTGTCTTAGTTCATGAATTTTCAATAGCATTCTACAACACACATGAAAAGAAACCATCAAAATTACTAACAAAACAATATTAAAAAATATAATAACATTTTGGATGAATAGCAATAATGAATATATATATATAAATTCTTATGGGACCATTCTTAAGTGAGGTAGTTATTCTTAGTTACGGTATGGCATTTTCTAAAAAAATCATTTGGATTGACTCAGTATAATCCAAAGTAAACAACAAGAATATGTGAAAGAAAATTTCCACTAAACCTAAATTCTAATCTGATGGAATCTGAATCATTCAATTACAAATTTACGGTAAATAAAATATACTCCATGTGGCACATATGGAATACACTCCTGTGGCACATATAGTAATACACTATCTGATGGAATACACTCCCTGTGGCACATATAGTAGCATGCTTCAAGCATGCAGAATTTTCAAAATAGAAAGTTCTGAGAAGCTACTACAGATTTAAACTCATCAGAAATAGAATCTGATAGTTGGAAAGTTTCATAGGGAGGGGGGGGGGGAATCGATTTTCCTTTCTAGAATATGTGAATGCTGAGGCGGATGGCAACACTCTTAAACTTAACAAAGAAGATTCAAAAAAGGAATAAATGAAGAAATCAGGAAAGCTCTTCGGTGAAACAGTTTGATGGAAGTAATTAATATTATTAGACATTTTACAATTTTCCAAATGTTCCGTGTTAGATATTGCTGCATTTTATAAAATACAGAATAAAGTTTTGAAAATTTGTAAGGAGAAGCAATTTACTTTGGATGTGTATTTTAATAAAAACATTTGTAAATAAAAATAAAAGAAAGAGGCAAATGTACCTATTTTGTTTTTAATATTCTTTATTCTTATAATCTATTATGATTTGCTTATAGTGAGAAGTTGGCTATAGCAATAATTTTCACCGCAATTATGTATTGTCATTTTAACAGACTTTTAATGCAAGTCTATTGATAACACAACCCTACAAAATTCAACTTTTTGTCCGGGGATTAAATAAGTTTATGTAAATTATATATTTGCCAAATTTCAAAGACAATATCGATTTTTCAATAGTGAAACTAAACATTTTGAATTTGAAACATTTTAAAAACACTCTATATACAATTTACAAAGCATTTGCTATTTAAATAAAATTTATTTACAAAACATTCCTGGAAAAAAAAAACCAAATATATAATAATGAAGTCTGATATGTATCTAAAAAGAAATTAGATTATATAATTTAGACAAATTTATTTAACTTCTCCTGCAAAGTGGTCTCTTTTTAAGCACTAACCATAATTTGCCATCACATTCACATTCCAATGTTCTTGATATTTTTTCCCTTCATTTTACATCTTGGTGTAATTATCTCGCCCTTTTCTTTACTGAAAGCATCAAGATTTTCAGGCAAATACTCAAGATGGGGTTGCAAAAAGTGTATTTTTAAGCTGAATGTTAGAACCCAGTTCTTCAAAGTAATGTAGCATTTTTTCCACTTTCATTGTACAGTTAAGATCCTTGTAATTTCCTAAACATTTGCAAGTAAAGTCTTTGAAACTAAACCATGCTTTTTTCCCCCAATCAATTTCACTTGTCCCTCAAATTTTTGATCCTTCATTACTGTCTGATATCTAAGCCCAAGTTTAGTTTAGTTTTACTAACATTCCATTTTGAAGCAACACAAGGGCTATTTGGGACAGACCATGTAATTTTGAACTATGGTCAGATGACGAAGACTGCACCTGAGCCGACACCCCCTCTCCAAACTTCCGCACCACACCCACAGGATATTTGGCCCCTTATGTATGATTTAGTGAGCAACAGGCCCAATACATGACAGAACTTCAGTGAAATCGGTTTTCGAACCTGGAACCCTCCGCTCCCGAAGCCGAAACCCTAGCAATCCTCATCCGAGCCTGAGAAATTACAGCTTGTTGAAATAGAATATACAATAGACCAGTTGCAGAGAACATGTCTTCAGCCAGCAGGACTGAGGGTACCAAGCCAAACAGTTAAAATAGACTTCATGTAAGTGGTGCCTTCACACATAGGCCAATGGTGCGAAAAAAAGTCCATAGATGGTTTATCACATTACATGCTTAGTTGCTTCATATTTTTCTCACAATTTTAGTTTTTACTTACTTTTTTTCACTGCACAAATGAAAATGCTTCATTGCTACAGTCATTGAGCTAGTGTAATTTTATTTTTAAATTACGGATAATTTTGCGGTAAAAAAATTTTATAGATTATTTTTCAATTTTATATCTGCTCTTTAATTTTCTTTGCATTTTTTTCTTCTTTTCAATACATTGTAAACTACATCCACTAACAGTATAACTTAATTCATTTAAAATTTTGAAAATTCTTCGTAAATATCACATATATATACAGTACAGATTTCCAGCTGAAATACGTGAATAAGAAGAATATTCTTTCTCTGTCTTTGCATATTCTTGACTAGCCACCTTCGGCAACCAGCTTGTTCACTGGGATTATTACTTCAATTGAGTCTCTTGGGAGTAATTTGATATTCATGGTTCTCTTAACAAAGTAATTTTAAATTCCAAATTGTGATATACATTTAACCCATGCTCTTTCAATAGCCTTCCACCTAGTCTATTTGTTGTCAGCATGAATATACTTAATGGAGTTGAGTAACTCTATGTGTCAAGTATCATACAGCATGTTAGCTGGATGAAAATATGCTGATTAAAGCATAACATCAAAATATTACGTTAGCTTTCAACAATGGAAGAGAAACACACAAATAAATATTTTTTAATCAATGAAAACGGTTTGAATTGCATTGGAAGAATTCAATTCATTAATAATTCTTTATTGTGTACTTGCATTAAAATACTTTTTTAAAAAGAGGGGAAAAGCACATACACTAAATAAAAATTCAATTAAATTTAAATTAACAAAAGAAGGAAGTGTGCAAAATTAATTCAGCCTATCACAAATAAATACAAATATTAATCTATAATTCTATAAAGAGAATCTCAAAAAAGAAGGTAGGAATACAAATAGAATTGCGTGAAAAATAACTAGAATCTTTCCAGGCACCATATTTGAAAGGGGGGGGGGCTAACTTTGGTTATCTCAATAACAAAATATTCTGCTTACCAAAATTCATCAGACAACATACAACAAAAACAATATTATAAAACTGCAAAATTTCTTACTCAAACCATAAGCCATGGAACATTTTCTCTCCAAATTGGGTTTCAAACATTGATTGAATTCTTGCTATGTACATAGGAGTAGTTGGATCCGATGGTGTAACCAAGATGAAATCTCCACAATGAATCTATGAAAATAACATTTAATCAAACGAATAACGTCATCAGGCATTATATTTTGCTTAAATCTGAAATCAATTAAAATATAAACAAAACTGTTAACCTATGAATTATAGACTGGAGTAAGCTATATACAAACTTAAATAGTTCTTATAATGGGAATTTTGTTGAAGAAACAGAAAAGCCTTTTCTCTTTTTTCAAGTAATTAGTAATAATTAATGGAACATAAGTCTGTGGTTTCCCTCAACTGCCCATTTAGTAATTATTCTCATTTTTCCTTGTTAATAATATACCCACCCTAATAGTAGAGCTAAGTTGACTGAATAGAAGAGGGAAGTAAAACAATCAGCTAAATGATTAAAAGCAAAGGCACATTAGTTCAATCAGGGTTTGGTGTTTAAAGTGTGATTAGACAAATGCATGATGACTGAGAAAACTACAAGTAAGAACCATAGTGAATCATCAAGATTCATGAACAACAGCTCATCTGAAACAAAAGTGAACTGTTAACACTGTGGAACATGATTCATCATCACAATATTGCTAAATCGATTAAAAAATTAATATAAAAAATCAATTTTTTTTTTATTGAATAGTTTCTATAGATAATTCTCAAGTTCAGAATTCTATCAATAAAAAACACAAGCAGTTCTATCTCAGAAGAAGTGAACTATTTCCCTTTCAAAATTCTTTAAAGTTTATAAAATTAAAAATAGTAATTAAACCTCTTTTGAATAGTAATGTACAGTGTTTACATTTTATACTTACATATCATAAGTTTAAAAAGTTTTATTGTCCAGAATTATATTATATAGAAATTATAAGCAGGAATGAAAAAAGACAGCATAGTAATTTGATTTGTAACACAGCATACATTTGAAAGAAAATATTTATTCAGAACCAAATATTTATATGAAGTTTATTTAGATTTCCAAATAAAACAAGGATATAATTTAGATTTGGTTTCATTTATATTAATTGTTGTAGAACCTTCAAAACCTATCTTTTCCAAAAAATACTTTTCTAACACAAAGTATCTTAAAAATATTATCACTTTGTAATAAATAAAATTTACCGATGTAACCCTAAAATTGTGATGATTAGCTTAAGATTAATAAACTTTTTAAAATCTAATGACTTTTTTCATAAAATGAACTTTTTGCATGACACATGCAAAATTATTTACCTTCTCCCCATTAACGCTTGCAGATTCAAAATATTTTTTTGAATTTTCAGCATGACAAGCTTCGCCGATCCATTCAACTTGAATCTAGAACACAGAAAAAATTATAATAAAGATCCAATGGAAAGAGAGAGAGAGAAAAAAAGAGAAAACACCAAAATCAATAAGCAGGATTATAAGCTTACTTGCTGTTTTGTAGAAGCATGCCTCTTATAGGGAGTATTTCCATTCTGTTAAAATTAATAAAAATATAGTATAAAATGCAACAACACTAAAAGAATATCAAATAAAAATTAAGTTTTCTTAAATTTTTTGTGACACACTGATTTTAATGCATTGCTACAAAATAGTTATCAGCTATATTTTCCAAATTCCTACTAATTATAAAATTTCGTTCAAATGAGGATTTTCACAAAGTCGTAAGTAACCTTGCACAAACCAATAGAAAACGAATAACCATATATAGATCTTAAAGGTGGCAGCCCTGATGAAACTCCAAAATAAGTTTTTATTTGTGAAGTCTTCACACATATTTTTAGTGCCAGAAAAATAAATGTAAATGAAGACCATCTTAGATGCCACTTTAGGTTATTCAAACCATGACCATCTCAACCCTTTAACCACTTAAACAGTTTCTGCCATATTGTATCCTAAAATAAGCACATTTTTATAAGCAATTTTGCATTCAAATTGATTTTATAAATTCAAATCAGCAGTCAGAACAGTTACATGTATTGATTTTATTAATTTTTGACCATTTAAAAAAATTGCAGGAGAAAACAATACCTGAAAACTGCATTACCTAACCAAAATACTGGTTTATACTTGTTTTTCTATCCAACATTAATTAGACTGCTAGAGCCATTTACTAGAAACATTGCAAAGTAAAGAAAGAGAAAAAGCCGGGAAAATCAGTAGATTGGCCTAGAAAAATTACCTGTTTGAGCGACATTTGGGCAAAGCTGTTCAGTGTTTAACCAGTTTGCCCTGAATTTTTAATTCATGTAACAACACTATAAAATTTTTTCAACAGATGACATAGCTTGACCATGCCACCAAAATACTTTCCAACCAGATCTATTGTTGAAGGGTTTTTTTTTTAACCGCTGAATAATAGAAGCGTGAATTTATGCAGAGTCTCAAATCTAAAGTATAACATGTATATATCCTCCCCCTTTTTTAATATTCTTTCATAAAAACACAATTCAATGATAGTGTACCATCTTGGATTGCAATCACATCTTTCTCCTCTTCTTCAATCTCCAACGAGAATAAAATTTTGCTCACATAGATAAATCTGATTTAAGATACATCTGCTGGAATTAATTAAATGGCAATATAAAAAATAATCACTTTTAAACATTGTGCAACCATTAAGCAAGAAAATTAAAAATTCCGAGCCTGTATTTCAAAGGACTTTGGAGAATTGAGGAAATGTTCATATTCACCTTACTAGATGAAGTATCTTCATCATCATAGACATCATTCAGTATATCATCATCTTCTGCCTCCTGCACAGCCATATTAGGACATCTAAAGGTATAGATATAAAAGCATAAGTAAGACAGAAAAAAAAATACATCTGAATAATGATTTTGAGTAATCAGTACCCAACAAAATGTTTCATTTATAAATCATTATTTTATTGAATCGTATGACAAATAAATAAGAGGTTTATATTTGAATGCCTCACTTGCCAAATCGATTAACTCCACTTTTTGAATTTTTTAAAATTTTAGTGTCAAAGCACTTGATAGACTCCTAACTGTTTATAATCAAAACAAAATTCCCCCCAAAATAAGATTAACACCACTAAATGGCAAATTTTTTTTGGCCAGTGAATAATAAATAATTTCTTTCAGAAGCCAATCTGATTAACTCCATACTCTTATGTAAATCATTGCTAATTGCATTATTGCACAATAAAAATTTAGTTGAAAACCTTTTTAATGCGATGATTTTGTCGTAAAAGGTACAGTTTTTTTTGTTGTTGCCATTCTTTGTTCTATCCATCTTCCTCTTCTTGGGGTTAAGTAATAATAAGTTATTTAAACCCAGACACCTCCTACTTACGAATGATCCCTACGCAAGGGAATTTTATTCGCTTTAATATCAGATTTACCGAAAAGTCGAAACTCCACCTCATACAATTCAAGTGTGACTTTAACGAAGATTCAGAATTTAATGCCATTAATATAAGAAAATCTGTAGCAGGTAGACCTCTATGTCTGAAAAATGTAGACCAGCCTTTATTGTATCCAACAGGTAGAATTGTGACAAGAGAAAAGATATGATGGAATTGTTTAAATTCATTCCTACCATTAAACATGATTATTATAAAAACTTAAGGACAAATCAACATGATGGGAGTTCAAATACAGCTGACGAAGAAGACATTTATATTGCTGATGAATCAATTTAAACAAAGTAATAATAATAACTGTAACAGAACAGTTATTAATCATTTTTTGCTAAAATCTTCAATAAAAAATGTATATAATGTTTTTCTGTAATAAAAAAAATAATTTGCAGATTGAATTTGATTTAATACTTTTCATTCACTTGCCAAATTGATCAACTCCCATGGGTCGATCCAGGCAAAAATTGGGGCCATTTAGCAGCCCCTTTACAAAATTCTACTTCATAAAAACGTCCCTTTCACAAAATTCCACTTCATAAAAATGTCCCCTTCACAAAACTCAAATTCATAAAAACGGACCCTTTTTTTAATCTGACTTCTTTTTTAAAGGTTTTTGAATGAGGCATTGCACAAAATATGCATACGAGTATTTTTTTTTTCAGTATTATATCAAATTACTGCATATATTTGGTTCAATGAAACACTTTTGATATTAAACATAAAATATAGAAGTATGACTGTTAAAATTGAAGGTTTTACATGATAAAAAAATTTTTCACAAAAATATTTTTTTCTCTCACAAAAATGGAACTATGAAAATAAACCTGGATTGACCCCCCCGACTCCTTTAATCACGCAAAAATTGTAGTAATGATGATTACTCCAAGGATATTCTATCTAATACTTTTCATATGTCATTAGATAACAGATTCATCTGCAGTAATGCAATCTACGGCGTTTAGTTTAATTTACTATTTCAAAGGAATTTTTTTTTAAATGTATAGTATTTTATCACTTTTCTCTACTTTTTGTTTAATGGAGTTAATTGATTTGGAAAGTGAGGCATTCACTTTTCTTTCACTTTCCAAATTGATTAATTCCCTTAATCATGCAAAAATTGTAGTAATAACTATTACTCCATGGATATCCTATCTAGTACTTTTATATGCCGTAAGATAACAGATACATATGCAGTAATACAGTTCACAATGTTTATTCGAATTTATAATTTCAACGGAATTTTAAAAAACAACATATACTATTCTATCACTTTTCGTTTTATGGAGTTAATCGATTTGGCAAGTGAGGCATTCATTTGTAGTAAATGATATTGCACATAATCTCTACCAATAATAAAAGAGAATGTCTATGTGTGTGTTGACGCTCTACAGGGCAGACCGCTGGACCTAGAGCTACGACATTTGGCACAAATATACTGTGGAGGATGGGAATGTACACCTCAGAGCCATTTTTTTGAAATTTTAATTAATTAAAAATTAAGCAACATTTTTGCATTTTTCCTCAATAACTTCAAAAAATATTAGAGCACAAAAATCATTTTTACACCATATGAAAGTACAAAAAATTAACCTTTCAATGATATCAATTAAGTTGCCGTACAATGTTTTCTCGAATTTTAATAATTTTTTAAAAATATTTTTTGGCATAATTTACAACAATACTTTTCATTCAAACCATTCTCAATATTTCAAAAACTGTTTTCATTATTTAAATAAAAATTTAATTGCTTATTTCTCCTTCATTTTTAAAAGCTGAGTTAATATCCTAAAATATTTTGCTTTCATATTTAATTTCATCAACATTTTTGTGAAATCTGTAAACCAAGCTATCTGTGATATTACTTTGCTTACATTAAGCAATATATCCAGCAAGCTGCATGGTTATAGCTGCTACGTTTTCATTCTTTTTTCAGCATGTTTTAATCCAGCTAACATGCCACTGGTCATAAAATGTGCTATGTTATTTTAATGTTGAAATAAAATGCATATTTTACAAGAGGAATGAAAAATTGAAAATAGTACCAACAACGTGGAATTAGAAGTTACATGACATGGTCAGTTATTTGACTCTGATAGGGACATTTATGTCGACAATGAACAGAACAAGAGTAAGATCACTAATAGAACATGGGTTAAATATCTACTGCAATATGAAGTTTAAAATTACATTGTTAAGAGAACCATGAATATAAAATGATGCAAGATTCATTTGAAATGAAATTCCAGCGAACAAGCTGGTTGCCGAAGGCGGCTAGTTAACTATAAAATTACTTCATTGTTTTACATTATTCTTTCAACACTCTCAGTCAAATCGGCTACATTGCTTAGAGGACATGCATTATTCAGTAACACATCACAAAAACATATCATTTGAACTAGAAATTTTGCAGAATCCTTAAGATTGTTTAACCTGCTTGCATACAGCTCTTGATTTATTTTAAAAAATAATAGTTCAAATAATAAAAATTAACATTTAATTCTAAATGAAATAAAAGTGAGGAATTCAGTTTCATGCCTTTGATAAATTATCAGTAAATACATATTTTACAAACACACACAAAAAAACCCTATCCACAATGGAATTATTCCATTTAAAATTTCAACCTGAATACTTAATAAAGACCAAAGCTGAAATAAGAGTATGACGATTTAAAGCCAATTAAAAGATTACGAAGAGTTTCAAATGTTATAATAAATCTGTTTCATTTAGAAACAAAATAAGACCAATAAAAGATTTAGATATTTATTAAATGAAACTTGTAAAGTACATTGTATCTAGAGCGAGCAAAATGCGGGTCTAAAATATCTAACACAAAAATGACAACAAAACATTAAAAGAAGTGAAAAGAGAATTTTAAAAAAAATAGGGGGAAAAAAATTTGACCTGCAGACTTTGTCAAGGATCACCTGTAGGCAGGGATTTTGTGTGTGTGATTTCTGGTGAAAAAGTTTTACTAGGTGTGTACGATAAAAAAAGAATTTGATTTCAGTGTTAAAATATTAAGTAATATTCATACAAATTTATATTCTAAAATTTTCAAAAATCCCCCTCTCCCAATTAAACAGGATTAAATAAAATTGTAACAACAAGGCTACATATATAGAGACAACAAATAATTTCATTCAAAATTGTAACATAGAGGGGTTAATTAATGAAGGTTGTTTAGCTTTTAAAAAGTAATTGTCATGGAATTAATTAAATACAATTCTCCTTGAGATTTTCCGATTTCTTTTTTCCACAATAGATGGTGCAGGACTCAAAAATGGATCTGTGTGATAGAAAAGCACATTTGTAGGTGTTAAGAGGCGTTTATGATTATATGGGGGGGGGGGTTAAAAATATTATCCGCAAGGTAGCAATTTGTTTCTCTGCAGTAGGGGCAAGTTTGTTTTTTTTTTGCATATTAGTACAAATTATGGTCCATGGTTTGAATCCCAGAGAAAATCAGTTATTGGCATTTAAAACAAAATTCTGTTCAAATATATCACTTACTTTCAAAATACATTAGGATAATTGCAGGACTATTTTACACGACGCAGAAATACCCTATGTAGCTTTTACTGTATTATCAAATTAAGCTGATACAAAGAGAAAAAAGATTGATGATTGACAGCATTCCCACCTTTTTTCTGGTGGTGGAATTCTCAAGACAAAATCAAGTCACAAATTGGTTTTCTCTTCTGTCCCATAAAATATCGTATCCTCGGTTTTTCAGTATTATTGCTATGATGTACCATGATTTTGTTTTGTATATTTGAGATCTTAGAAAGAATATTGATCTCAAATTTCCATCCCCTTTCGTTAAGTGTGATTGATTTCACACAAGCAGCGCATGCTTTCTTCGTTCAAGTGGCTCACCTAGATGTGTGTGGGGAAAAGTGGGGTTTTCCTAGAATTCGGGCAGTGTTAGCCGTCATTGTGGGGGGGTTTTTTTGGGGGGGGAGTGAATTTTCCTTATCTTTGATAGGGGAGCTTGGCCATTCCCGTATTTTCAGGCCGCTTTATTCCAATGGCCTTAGGAAGTAAAGGGCATCATAAGTTGTCGACATAAGAAAGGATGAAAAGGTAAGGAATACTCAACCACTTACTTTCTTTTGGCACAAGCTTGCTTTGATGTACCAGTCCCACCAAATTTGATCATATTTTTGCAGAACATACACTGACCACAATCTGGTAGCTGGCAAGTCTGTAAAAGAATTAGCATGCACTCATTTAAAATATAATAGTGGAAGAACTGGTAAAATAAGTTCCTGGCAGCAACCAATTGGGGTAAAGAAGGAAATGTTTTGCACTGCAGATTGTTTTGGTATATTATTTTGATTGCTGGTAGTTTATTTATCACAAAAAATTTGTAAAACCATCATCAGCGATTATCATAGCAAATCATTGTGTAAGCAGCAACAGTATTTTAATAAAGTTCATTATAAAAATTACATTATTTATACGGTAAAATATTTTATACAGATAACATGCACCAGAAAACCAGGCAAATTTGCAGAAGAAAATATGAAAACCTGAGCTAATAAATTAACATGTTTTTATAATTCACCCAAATCAATGATTTTCCAGTATAACTAACCTCAGGTAGAACTTATAACCTTGTTTTTGAAACTCAGACTGTCTACAATTGGAACTATTTTAAACTTGATTGCACTGGACCAAAAAATCAAAATTTAAGCATAACATTTCATCCTTCAAGTCAATGCCTTTGTAAAAATGGCAAAACAAATGAAAATAAAATCAACTAAATTTCAAAATAATTACTTCTACTACTTAAATGAGGTAACTTATAAAAAAAAAAGTTATATGGCTGTCTATATAACCAAGATTCAATCAGAGTTGAATCTCTAGCAAAAGCTAAAAAATTATCAGTCATAATTACCTTTGCTATGTTTAACCCTTTGCACATCGAAAAAAATCAGACAAATAAATATTCATCGAAAAAAGGACTCATAATGCTATTATGAGAAATAAAAAATATAATAATGTAAGCTGCTTTTATTTCAAAAAATTAAATAATCTGCAACTTAATACAACCTTGTAGGTTCTGTTTTTTTACTATCGAAATCAAAAAACGTCAAAATGTCTAGCATAGCCACATCAGTGCAAAGAGTTCATATTAGTAAATGAATATTTTTCTTACCTCACAGACACCACATCGCTTTCTTCGAGGAGCAGTTTGCTTTGCGTCCTTTTCCAGTTGACCAAAAAACATATTTTCAAAGATGCTCCGAACAAGAGGTGTAGTAGTAGCAAGAGAATGCACAGTCTTTTTTACTTTTGGCTGTCTAGGCCTCATAATCTTAGTAGATGTCCTGGAAAATAGGCATTCTTTAAGATAGATTCCTAATGTATAAAAATTAAAAGGATCTCATTTTTTTTGGAACTTTTATGGCTGACTTGATTTTGGAAACTCAAGAGAAAGACCTCATAGACATAATAATTTTTTTTTAAATTTAACGACATTCAGGGATGAGATTGGCCAAAAAGCAAAAAGACTGAAATCATACGCGAGCAAAAAAGTTGTACCATAATTTATACGCGAAAGATGTTTTAAGAGGTAAAACATCAGAACATGCAACATGATGAAAATCTTACACTATAATAATTAATAACTTAATTATTTATAATTCAGTATGTGTAAACAAGAAAAAGAATATTAAATTATTATTAAATCATTCACATTAAAAGTAACACATAATTAGGGGCATCAGAAAATACAAAATTTAAATTAGACATTAAAACATATTTACCACCTGTACATCAATGAGATGTAACATTCACTCAACAGAAGTCAGAGAAGAAGTATATTTAATAACCTTTTGATAAAAGTTAGTAGCTCAAAAAATAAATAAAACTAAGAACAAATAATTTCTTTTGCTTCAGGCAATTGTGTCAAGTGTATTAGCTCTTTATAAATTATAATAGTGTATCAAATACTGAATTCTGTTTTATTTCTTTTATTTTTATACATTTTTAAAAAAGTAACAGCACAATGATTTTGCACCTTATAAAATGAGTGGTTGGGAAATTGTACAGTTACAATTGCAAATTCATTTAGCATTGTTATTTCGAACCCTTTGAAACATTTCCTTAATTGTTAAAGAAGTGGTTTCCTTTCGTTTTTTTTATTTATGTGGCTTTTGTTGGTAACAGATCTCCATTAACACGCTTCACCCCTTGTTTTGGAGGGCTCCTATCTTTGACAGATTTTTCTTCAATAAAGGATGTGTTCGCATCCTCTGCATGTTTATTTTCAGTAGATGCTAATGTTTTTACACAGTCTTCATTAGTATCTATCTGTTTAATTCCTGACATAGTTGTCGGGACTACATTATCTCTAGAATGCCTAGGTAGATCATTTGTTTTATCTTTTATTTTGAGAATATTTTTTTTATGTCTTATTCTCTGCTTTTTTGCTGCATTTGCACACAGCTTTCTAGCTGCTTCTTTTGACAGGAGTTTTTCTTTTTGTTTATGTAGTTTATTTATTTGTTTTTGTTTCTGTTCCATTTTTTTTATTTTTTTCATCTTCGTATGCTCTACAAGATGACCTTAGGTTTTCCACTAATTTTTTTTCAACATGTTCATGCAAAAAATCTTTTTTTGCAAAATATGCCACAGAAGTTTTGTTTTCTGCAAAAAGGTGGTACTTAATACTTTGAATGGCACTGAATGTTAGAATGTTCATCCTTGTAGAGCTTGCTGATATAATGTTGTTCATTACACTAAAACTGGATTCCACTTTTGGGCAATGAAAACAAGTCAATAATGCACACACCATCTTGGATAGTAGAGGATATTTGCCTGTTTTTTTAACTTCTACCCACCACTCATCTATTGATACACCTTCATTCACAGTGTAAAGTGAATCCACATGATACTTACGTACTTCTAAGTCAAAAAGTTCTTTTTCTTTTGGCAATAAAATGTTTGTTACTAATTGTGGTAATTTTTTCATTAATTCCAAAGCGAGAGAATTCTTCCTGCACATGGGATCTACACTGGACACACATTTTAAAAAAACATTATCAATGGGCATTTTTTTCTGCAATGCCTCCGAGCAAGCAACATATGCTTTCATGATATTATTTCTGAATGACTTAATTTTGTCATACTGTGATTTTGGTGCTGAGGCAATCAATTCTTTTGTTTTTACACCTACAAAGACTGAACTAATAGGCAGGTGGTAGCACTTCTTTTTAATATCCAACCCCATCATTTTTTTAGTTGAATCCCCCAATGATGCTAAAACCTCAGGCTTCATAAAACAGGCCAAAAAAGATTTTATTAGTTCAAATTGCTTATCATGGAGTTTGTGAATGAGTGGCGTTCCAGATTCAAATAATTTAACATATTCTTGTAATAACGGCAAAACTGACACTAACAGATTGGTGATCAACTTAGTTGTTAAGCTGTTTTCAAACAGCTTTTCAGCAATCCTACTTTTCCGATCTTTTCCTGCTTGTGTCATATTTTTTTCTGCAAGTCTGGAATGCATTTTATGAATAAATTCTTTTCCAGCTTCAGTGACATTATGAAGCTTGTATATATTTATCACAACAGGAAGAAAATTTGTTTTTTCTGAACGGGACAGGAAAGAAAAATAAAATATTGTGAGGGCACTGATCATCCTAGAGAAATCTTGTGCTACAACATAGACTGATAACCAGCGGAAGCTGATGTAATTCTGCGGCATTGTGTATTTAATGTTGAGAACTTCACAAATTTCCATCAATGCTGCTCGTAGATCTGGTGACCACTTAAAATCATTATGTATATCTGTAAATAAGGATTCCAAGTGTAGACCAAAAGGTTTACGAAATAGCTTTGCAGCATTGTGGGCATGGTGGCAGGAGTCGCCATCAATGTCTAATAAATGGGGACATTTTTCTCTGAGTCTACTTTCAAGTCCCGACTTTTTGCCACGCATAACATGACATGAATCTAGAAGAACTGACATTAGGTTGTGCCATGGAATGTTATTTTCTTCTAGAAGCTTAACAATGCCTTGAAAAAGTAAAGTACTGTTGACACTAGGCACAGAAAATGACTGTAAGTGTTCTGTCACAATCTTGTCATTCCGTAAATAATTAACTAGGACTGTCACAATCTTTTCATTGTTACTACTCATGCTTTCATCAATGTTCAATGAAAACTTTTCACGTTTCAAATCCTTCACAAGATTTTGTTCGAAAGTCCTAGCAACACCAAATCTTAATTTGTATGCTGCTGAAGTGCGGTGTATTCTAATACCATTCAGAGCTTTTCTGTCTTTTGACAGCTCTTTCACTAAAACCAGAAGGTCAGGAGCAAGTGAAAATGACAACGATTTTTCTGCGAGAAAACCCAAAAGCATTGCTTCACTGTTAGCTATTCGATCAGCAAGTGGCACCAATTGCTGTGAAAAACTATTTTCAGATGCAGTTAAACAACCCTTGAACATTGGATGTAGGCCATATGAAATGTCAGAATTATAACCTCCAGCTCCTGAAAATAATAATTATAATTTAATTAAGAATACAGTATGTGTGTGTCATATTTTTAATTAGTTTTTATGAAAAAATTATGAAGATTTTAGCTACATATTGTACAAAGACTAGGAGGCTCCTTTCTCTTGTAAGAAAACTCTTAAACAAAAGTTACGAAATTATCAGAGGAGAGAAAAACAGATTTCCAATGCAAAATCAGGTTGTTTTATTCTTATCTTGAGGTTATAAATATGCATGATTTACTAACAAAAGTTGTAGTTGAAAATCTCATACACATTGGCTGAGTGCTTCAAAAATGAAAATTCATAATTTATAGTAAATTTTAGATGCAAATATATATGAACGTTAAAAGTAAACAATAAATTTATCAACTAAAAACTTCATTATAAACAACATTCTCTGTGAAATATCTGTTGCTCCATACATAACTCCTCGTTGTGTGGATAAAAAGGAGACTGATGAAGTTAACATAAAAAAAAAGCTCTCCGAGTTTTTTGATGCCATAACAGATCTCATTCCTTCCATTAGATAATGACACAGACCAACGGGGCAATACACAAAGAAAAAAAAAGCAAACATAAAATAAGCAAACAAAAAAAAATGCTAAAAGATTATATTAGAAAAAAAATTAATTCCGGTATAAATCTTATTTGATATTAAATCCGCATCAATGAATTCGCATATAATAAAAAGAAGAAAAAAAAACCTTCTAAAAGCATTTACAAAAAAACCTATCATAACTCCTATTTGACATTATATCATCACAAAAAAGAATCAAGCAAAACAGTATCCTGTGTTTATGCTGATTTGTAGACTCTAGTCTGAATATCTGGCACGTAGCCAAACCACAAACCACGTGAGCATTATAGAAATATTTGGGCTTTTCTTATTAAGATGAAATGCAGATCACCCAGACTTTAACCTTTAAAGGGCACTACCCTAAAAAATTTTTTTTTACTTAAAAAAAGATATATTTTTGAAGTTCTATGACCTGAAAATAAATTATTTTCCAAATAAAAATATTTCTCTGCCTTTAGGAACGATGAAGGTGTGTTCTCCAGCGTATGCTCCAGAACGGGCTTCCTAGCTTGCGCCGGGTTACCAAAAATTCAAATCTCGAATACCACACAATCTGCCTTTAGTTTTTTCACGAGAGGGTGGGAAGACGTATGCCCCACCGCCCCTGTGCGAGATTCGTCTGGACATCGCACGCACGCACACATTGCCTTTTATAAGTATAGATATAAATTTTATATATTATCTGTTTAATTTTATATATCCTCAAGCACCCATGGATTTTTCGGTCGGTAGATCGGGCTCTGAACACATACTATCATAAATGCCAATTGTTCCGATTTTTTGCGAAAGCGAAATTCCATTATTACCAGAAAAAAAAAAATCTGCATCATATGTTCCAATTAAATGGACGAACTGAAAGTTCTAAATAAAAAGATATTCCGGTGTGAATCGTCAATTTCGCTAAATATATAATATAAATAGTACTACTTACCAGGCAATGGAACATTCTTTTGTCTTGCTTCCACGGCATCAGCATGCTTTCTCGATTCCATATGCCTGGCGAGAGCAGAAAATCCACGGGAGCCATATATTAATTCCTTGGAGCATACAAGACAATAAGCCACTCCACAGCTGCGTAATTTTCTAATTACTTCACGTACGTAGACGCCATTCACACTTTTTTCTAACCAATCCCACCGCCATGGATTTTTTAAACCACTATCGATAGCACGAATGTCCGCTTCATCAGTTCGATTTACAATATCTTTTCTAATAGTAGCCATAAAACAAAAAAAAATCTATCAAAATAGTTGATCTTTAGAAGAAATCCGCATAAAATAATCTTATAATTTTGATTCACAAACGACGTACGAATAGAATGAAAAAGAAAAGAATGTAAAGTAAGAACAAAACACCTCTATCCCGGAAAAAAAGGGCACAGCTTCCCTTCCAAAGTGGCTAGAGGCGATTTGAGAATACCGGGCGTTTTCCGGCAATATGATTCGCCAGTAGAAGATGAATCAGCTAGTCTCCCAAGTGGGGAAGTTAAGCCGCGCGGTTGAGTATATTTTCCGAGAATTTTCTTTCGAAAACGGAAGATAGGAAGGTTTCTTTTCTTTCTGTAAATGCGGAATTTTCGGAAGAAAAAGCAAATTTTTGCGGGAAAAAAAAAAACGGAAATCCACGGAAAAAAAGTCGGAATTTTGAGAGAAAAAAGCGGAATTTTCTCCAAAATTACAAAAAAGCGGATATCCGCTAAAAAGCGGAAAAATCTCATCCCTGGACATTAAAAAGTAAATAGTCTTATAATGGTAATAAAAGTAGACAATCATACTACCTCCCTCTCTCTATATATATTTACCTGAAACTTAACCAATCAGTTAGTTATTTATATATTATGATTTACTTTAATATATACTTTGTGATTAGCTAAATAAATAATCAGTAATTTTCATTACAATTATGTCTTCATATACTATAAAGAAAAAAAATCATTACAGACCGACCTCAAAAATTCGGAAACCTCCGAAAACCGGACGATGTTTTTCAACTCACAACGAGAAAAAAAATTAGCTAAATCAATTTTAAACTAGAACGTTTGAGGCAAGATGCGGAAATTCCACACAGTCATTTTGTTCATTTTAAACTACCATTTTTTTTTTTTTTTCGTCTTTATATCATTTTTTAATGTCTCTATGTTTTTACTGTTTAAAACGTGTTTTTATATGGAGTTGTTGGAATTCTCGTCAATGCGTAGATCCGCATATGTCTGGATTGGTTGTGCATGTGCAAACGTCAGAGGCGTTACCAAGGCAACCATTTGCTGTTACCTGGTCTGTTCTGAAGACGTCTGCACATGCGCGCGTAATTGTGACGTGCCTTACCTACACGGTGACATCAGAACTTTGATATCTCTATTGGTTTAAGTAAGGTATCTAAAATCCGGAAATTTCCAAAATCCGGACCTTCCAAACTACTGAGCAGTCTGTATTTTTGAGGTTGTACTGTATTATCAATATTTAACTTAACCCATTAATGCCCAGCATCCTATTAACAGGGCAAATACATTTCATGTCCATTTGTAAACAGAATGAATACCACTGTTTCTTTTTTGCTTCGCCTATTAAGTCAATAAGTATTACCAAACTCCTAAACAGTGTTCAACAGGCATATACCACGAGTTAACGAGATTTTGAAGACAAAATGTTGCCATTTTGACTTTTTCTGATTTATTTTTGAAGTAATAGAAGGAAATATAAAGTGATTTTTATTTTTTGATATTTTATTATAATTTAAAAGTTTTTAATAATTATGCAAAAAAAAGGTTTTAAAAATGATTTTTTATTAATTTTTTAATATTCTTTTCTAAAAAAAATAATCTCTGAATTTAATTTTATTTCACTTAATTAATCATGACGTTTTACACATAATTCAATAGAGATTTATTGAAATCTATGCTTTATGGTTGTTAATGGGTTAAAACAAATAAATAAAACCATTCACACAATCTTTCCATACCAACTTACTTTGCTCCCAAGGTGACTCCAGACAGTGATATCAGAGCTCGCATGCAGGGAGAGGTGATCAGAATCGTATCATGCTCGTCGGCAGCGGAATCGAAGCTGTGCACCTGATCCACAACAAACTGAGCATGGCGCAGGAGAGTGTCTTCACTGAAAGAGGGGACCCCCTGAGGTGGAACTGTGGTCTAGAAATAAAAGAGACAATCACTTTAAGTGAATAGCAAAGTGTACACGAAAACTGATTTTTCTGAGCAAGCACTAATTCAACATATTTATATATAAAATAAGTTTTATTTCTCAACCTGCATTTTTAGACATTAAAACTTCTCTAAGTGGCCAGCCTTCTAAACGGCCAATTTTTTGGTACATAATATTTGTCCCACAGACATACAGTAGGTTCCTCAATTATCCAGAATGAATGAGAAATCCCAGATAAACAGAATATAAAGAGTAAATACAGTAATAAAAAAGCTAGAACTTATTTAACTTTATTACTGTTTGAAATAAGACAGTAAATTCACATGACTATGGAGGTCTAAGATGTAAAGATTCATCAAAATCTTGAGGTCGAATTCTTTGATGCAAAAGTTTACATTTTTTGACGATTTCTCTTTGCTTACGAGAAAGTAAAAAAAAAAAAAGATTAGACAATCATATTTTAAGGCAGGTTTAATCAAAATGAGTTGAATATGTATAGAATGTTGATTTTCTTCAAAGCCATGGACAAGTTTTCCCGTTTGGTTCGTTTTTAGGGTTTTGAACTTACAGCACACCACTTTGATTTCTGGCAAAATGTTTTAGCAATGGATATCTTCAAATTTTCAACACTCTGTTGGAAAATGCTTACGAGCGTTTTAACTTTTCTTTTCAACTGTTATAGCTTGAGGACACTTTGAAAATATAAAACTGGACGTTTTTTAAATGCAATCTTGGAAGTTCGCTTAAAATGAGTCTCTTTTTATGGAACAACTGTCATAATTCCTTTATGATTACTCTTCCTGGAACTAATGAATAATTACTTTTTTTGCAATTTAAATAGAGGAAAAAAGAACAGGCAATAAATAGGACAAAGAACTTGGCACATTTTTCATAAGTACGGAGAGCTAATTTGAACTTCTAATAATAATTGTCAAATGAATTTGGCGATCCCTTAAATTGGAGGCTTAATGATTGTTATCTCAGGTAAATAAACAACAAACCTCACCCTTCATGAGAATTACGCCTGCTTATCAATTGAGTGTTTACTTTATTTACCTCTCTGTGTTTATCCATAAATGGGTATAGGACAGTGATGACCAATTAGAAGTTCTACTTCGCCTATTGCAGATTTTAAAGTCCTGGTTCAAAGTACATTATGAAGATTCAGAAATGCAGTCATAGCTACTTTCATTGCATTAGTATTAAAGAATTTAAGAAGCAATATTTTTTTGTACTTATTGAGTTTTATAATAATTATGTAAGTTGCTATTGACAACCAGCTTTTAGCCCATAATTTTAACAGCACCTAGCTACACTTACAAAGTGGCAAAATTGGTCCAGTTATTCAGGCTTGGGGGACTCCAAAGTTTTAGTTCACAATATCTCTCTGAAATAGAGTCTGGTGAGGGGCAGGCAACTACTGATGACATATTTATATGCCGCAAGCCTTTATATAAAACAAAAATTGTCGAAATCGGAACAGTGGTTGGAGCTGGGGGACTCTATCAAGGTTTTCCACCCACAGAGAATGTACAGTGAAGTAGCGTTATTGAGATTTCTCTTAAAAAGGGAAGGAAGGTTGTGGGGCAGGTGACCATTGATGACACATCTAGGGGTCGTAAGTTTTTACACGAAATAAAAAGTGGCAAAATCAGTCCAGTGGTTGGGCTGGAGGACTCATTCTTTGATTTTGCCAAATATTTCAAACATACAGATTGCCCTAAATAAATTTCTTTTGGCCTGCTTCTAAAAAAGTTTGCACATCCCTCGTATAGAATAATGAAATCATATTATAATTGAATTGCTTGATTTTAAAAGGGGACTTCTGACAGTTTAAAAAGTTTACTGGGAAGAAAAAAAAAATTGACGGGAGGCTGTCTCTACAAAGCGCCGCTGGGATTGAGGGGTGTAGACTTACTTACCTTACTCAACTGTGACTATTAACTCTATAGTCTATAGTGACTATGTAAAATTCTACATGATTTTCACCAACTTTGCAACTCGACTGTCACTAAACTGTACTTACAAATTCTAAAATTATTTTTGAAATCTTCAATGTCTAAATTTCTCTGTTAAATGAAACTAAGACCAACTCTCTATGTTATTTGGTTGCGGAGCTATAAGCGCTTAACTTTAGCACGAAATTCGACGTAATTCACAATTCTCAAGCAATATTTCGCGATCAATGACTGAATTACCTTAGTCTGCATGTGCGTGCATCGGTTACTGTGACATCAAAATTTTTAGTGATTTTTACCAACGTTGCAACTCGACTATGACTAAACCGCAATTCAAAATTCTTTTTGCAATTTTCAATGTCAACCTTTCTCTGTTAAATGAAATTAAAACCAATTCTCTATGTTATTTCGTTGCAGAGCTATAAGCATTTAAAAATACCGCAAAAAGTGTCAATTTTTTCCTTTCCCGACACACTATTAGACCACTATGGAGAGATGCAAGTCTACGTCAAAATGAATGGGCAGTAAACAGCACTGAAATTAGGGTCCAAGCTATCTCTAATGTGTTTCACAGTAAAAAATTAACCTGTTGATGAGTACCAAAAAATATTACAATAATTAACCTTTGCAAAATTTCAAAAAGTTTTTGTGAAAGTCCCCTTTTTAACATAAACCAGGGGTGGGGAACCTTTCTGCAACGAAATGCCTCATTAAATTCTGGCAGTTAGGGAAGATGCATAAGCAGAATATTAATGGTTATTCCTGTTCATCATTGGTTTAGTGATCAATCTTATATTTATTTCTGTTTCTCAAATGAAATTTATGTTCCCTAGACCCATTAATATAAGCACTTGCAAACTGATGAAATGAATGAATTAACTTTCAGAAATTTTAAACATCAGTTTTTGTTCTTTCACCATATTTTTCCAAATGTTCTTCACTCAAGCATTTTTTTCTTGTAACATGTAAAATGCCAAAGGTATACAAGGCCATCTAGCAATGAACACCAAAATTGATGTTAAAAGGAGTTTTCTGCACAGAAGTCCCATTTTAATATCTGCTGAAACTTTGCTGTTTTACTACAGCATGACTGTAAATGGTAAATGTCAAAGTTCTTGGTTTTAAATCAAACAATGTACCTATCTTCATCAAATCAAAAAAGTAATTTCAATAGAGATTGCAGAGGTTCCACTTTTACAATCAAATGGTTCGATTAGAGTATATGCAGAAAACTAGAATAAGGGTTGGTTGGTTGTGTGTGGTTTAATGGCGCAAGAGCCATTCCTGGCCAAAATGCATCAAACAAATGGTAAATTTCAGTATATTAGTAAAAAAAGTAAATCTCGAAAAAAAAAATTAGAAGAAAACAAAATTGTAATATTTGAGCAAAATGCATCGCAAACAGAGATCAAAGTTAAAAGCGTTAGATGTTTGTAAAAAAGCCAATAGCCTTTAAAATGTTAAAAATGTTTGGATGATGTTTTTCGCCCACCAAGTCTTGCAAGGTAACAGACAATGAACGAAAATAATGAATACGGCGAGATTTAAAAGATGGACATTCAACTAAAATGTGATTAATAGTAAAATTCTCATGACATGTGGGACATAAAGGTGACCTCTCACCAAAATTGAGATGTATATGAGTGAATCCACTGTCCAACCGCCAAGAGAAAAACTCTGAAGAGGGTCGAGTCGAAGAAAAGAGGGCAACGGGTATAAAATAAACCACAAAATTTGGCAAACTAAGTGCACTTCGTTAAATGAGGAATTCATTTTCAACCAAAGTATAGAGAGAAATAAGACTTCCGCCGGTTCTATCTGCGCCAAATGAAATAAAGCCTGTTCCTTCACCCCAAAATGCAGTGGAATACCCTGTCTCTATAACGACCGCCACCGGCATATCTGGGTTTTTCTCGTGGCAGTAGGACAGTAGTATGTCCCATACGGAGGCGAGTTAATTTCCCATCAATCTCACGTATAGGAAGAAATTAGCAAAAGGGAACCAAGATGAGAATTTCAAAATTATCTTGTACCTCTAATGCATTCAGTAAATCTTCATATGTGGCCTGCTCATTGTCGCACAGGTATTCAATCACTGCTTTGCTGATGTAGATCTTTTCTAGGGCTGCATTCACAAAAGGGGCATATTCCCCACTAGGGCTCATGAGGATGTACTCGGCAAATGCTAGAGACAAAGAAAAAAGATTCAACCCTTTGCACTCGGAAAAATAAAAAGATATCTTTTGTATTGTAAAATATTTAATTCAGTATTTAAATTGGATGACAACTAGCTCCATCTGTAATTTTCTATTTACTTGAGTTTTACTTTCACTTTCTACTGCATGGCAACCTGAAGAGGTAACACCAACTAATGAAAAGTAGCTGTTTAAAAAATTAAGTTAGTGATCTTGTTTTTAAAGGTGAAGAAGTTGCAATGCAAATTTTAAATTGCTTGTTGATTTAATAAATATTTATTATTTTTTAAATATATTTTTGGTTTTATTCATTCATTTGGAGAACTTTTTATTCATTTGGAGATTTTTTTTTTTTTTTGCTGTTGTTGTTAACAAGATGCATAATTATACACACATGAGTGTAAGGATTCATTTTAGTGCTTAGGAAGCGGAAAAATAAAATTGTTGATTTGTTTTAACACTCTAGCCCAGAGGTTCCCAATCTGTAGTATGCATACCCCTGGGGGTACGGGAAGAACCAGATGGCTGCAAAATACTCTGCCCCTCCAAAATCCATTCACAGAGCAGAAACTCCAGAGGGAGAAAGCAACCCTTTCTGCCTTTACCTTAGACGGGCTATGGGCTGTAAATCAACGCAGCTCTGGCTGGCACGGAGCCAACCCGAATGAGAAAAGATGCTCTTTTTAATATAATTTTCTTTTTTTTCTCATTCCCACACAAAGTAGTAATCTTATTGGCTGTTTATGGGTTTTGGTTTGTGTTGCGTCAACAGAAATATATCTGGTTGATTATTTGCTTTCTCTTGATAGAAGGCTAGATTTCTTTTGAAGATACTCATTTTTGGAAGAGTGTTAGTGAGTGACGTGGGCAAGGAGGGAAGTGTGTATGTGGAGCTTTGATTATTTTTTTCATCAGCAAAATCGTCACATCAACTTTCACTTAACTTTCTGTTAGTAAAACTAGTAGTAAATGTCATATGCTGGTTATTTAATTTGTTTGAGAAGTAGGAAATTTCATATCTAGCTTTGGAATTAAAAAATTTGGCCTACTGAAATATAAAATAGCTTTTTAAAATTGTATTCTTTTGATAAATATCTTGCAGCCCTCAAAATTTGCTTTTAAAGAGAATAATTGGATATTTATTGTGTTTAATCCAGTCTCTGAAATCTTAAGAATATTTTATCCATTATACTTTAAGAAATTATACACATAAACAAGAATTATCTGGTTTTGAACTCAACATGAGAAATGGAACAATACAGCTCAAATGCTTAAGAGTTAATTAATAAAAATTAGCCTGAGAGTTTTTGCTATTATCTATCTGTAATAATGATTATTATCTAACAAGAATGTGAAAATGATATATCATACAGAATGGTGAGCCAGACTCAACTACAAGTTCAAAAAGTTAAGGAAAATATTTCCTAAAGACAGACTGCATACATTAAAAAATAATTGACTTTAATTCTAGCTAAAAGAGCAAAGAAATAAAATGAAACAGTTATTTTTTATAACAGAATACAACAAGCAAAGCTCATTTATGTCAATCACGTTAAGGAAGTACTTTTATTTTTTTAAAACATATTTTTCATGTGATTTGATCAACAACAACAAAAAAACCCTTTTAAAATAAACTAATTAATGATTTTTGAAATTAATTAGTTTATTAATATTTACTTTTTAATTAAATGTTTCTCCTTTAAAATGAAAACAGAGAATGCAGATACCTGATGTCAAAACAAAAGCGTAGTAGAAGGATATGAAATTCAACAAAGAAATTTCTTAAATCCATTTAAGTGAGGTGCAATATGTTACAGAAAGTAAAAATTACAAGAAATAAAAAGATCTTCAGAGAAAATTCTGTAACTGTTTGTCAAGACTGAAATGAAATTGCAGGAGAAGGCAACAAACACTACTAACATTTATTATGGCACAAAACACAAGAGAATTTAACTATTTACAGTAACTTTACTATTTTATATCCTCTTCTGAAAATATATAAAAGGATCAGAAGACAGTTCACAATAATACCTGTCCCAAATCCAATCAATGCCTTTTCTCCACCATCAAATCCAGTCACAAACCATTCCACTATGGGACCCAAATTCCGAGCTGCAATGCCTCCTGCAGATAAACAAAATTTAATCTATTTCAAAACAGTCTACTTCATATTACACATTAATGAGACAAATACATAGGTAACTGCAATCCCCAGTACTAACTTATTATAGTGACCCCGAAGTTTACTTGGCGAACTTCAGATTACGCCAAGCAGATCGCAGCAATGGTTTCACTATGATGACGCGTTGGTGGTTGCTTATGGGAGTCACTATAGTAAGGAAGTACCGAGTCCCCATTTAAAAATTGAGAAAACTGTGGTTGTAAAACCTGAGATAATTCCTGGTAATATAGAATATTAGTGCAATACACATTTCAAGATGTACACAAGACGTTCTGTAACAATTTCATCCATAAAAAGGCATAATATTTTGCAAAAAATGTATACCAATTCCTAAAGTAACATAACTTTGTGGTTAATTGTAATTTTAAAAAGGTAATGTCGGTTTGTTTTTTTAACATAGGATTATGTTCCTCCCATTGGGGTGTCAAGAAGGAATTTGATTCACACACCAAAACGCCACAAAAAACGTTGTAAAGGAGATTCTCTATATCTTGGTAACTACATATGTTAAAAACATAACTAATGTCTTATTTTAGAGATAGAGGATAACAACAGAAGCTACAAAAAAAGGGAAAATCGGAAAAAGAGTCACGCGAGTCAAGTAGTCCTATGCCTTTAACATCAGCGGCTATTTGAAAAAGACAGCCTCCCGTAATTTTTAAAAAAATAGATTGCAATCTGAATATTGATGCTTTTCTGAGTGAACAGTATCTTTTTACGTATCCTCCCAGTATAAGATTAGAAATTAAAGTATGCTTATTAATAGATTACAGGGAATGTAAAGGATTTTAGTAAGATATCTAGATTTTCAATAAAATAATTCTAAAATCTTTTCCAATAGGATCAGGCCGATTGTGATCCTATTTCATAAATCTGGAAAATTGTCTCGAGTAAAAATTGAACATAACTTTAAATAATTCATGATATAAATTGGATATAGATGCAAGCAAACATTTTTAAACAATTTCATTAATAAAGCAAAAGTATATTTAAAAAAGAATGAAAATTAATTTATATTTCATTCTATTGTTTCACAGAGTTGCTTATATTTTTGGTTTTTCAACATTTATAAAAAAATTTAGCTTTTTTTTTTTTTTTTTTTGTAAGGGATAAATGTTCAAATTCAGGGAATTACATTGTTCATATTTTTTATTGGTAACAATTGAAATTGCAGAATGATTTGAAAGACATTTTGGTGTAAATAATGGTTTTTCATTTTGCGCTTTCAGTAATAGATTCAAGCTTGAAATATGTATATTAACATGTGTTGAAGATAACTGCTACTAGACAGAAAATGCTATGTGAAATATAAAGAATTTTGGTAAGCTGCCCAGCTATTCCATAAATTAATGTTAAAATCCATTAATATTCAGGGGTATTCTATATTCGGTGTTAATATCCATATAATCAATCATCAAATAATATGCTTTTACTAAAACAAGATTTTAAAAGACAAGGACTTTACACTTTCATAAAACAGGAATTTCTGGATTTGAGAAAGTAAAAAATCCAGAATTTGTGGTATAAACAGACCATAATGATCCCTGTAGGATCTCAAGAAAGATATTTGATGCAAAAAGCTTGCATATAGTTTTGTTGATGAGAATAAGGAAGTTCTGCATTCAATATAATATCACTCATATAATTAATCCCTGAATGACAGTTTTACTCCAAAATAAAATTTGAGAAATATAATGAATTTGCATTCTAAAGTTTAAGGTGTAAAGTATCAAGATTTCCGGATATATCTGAACCATAATCTCTCCTATAAACAAAATAGTACATGCTGTAAAATAAACAGATTTCATACCCTCTGGTCCTGGATCATCTGCATAAATAGGTTTCACATAGCCACTGAAATAGATTTTAATATTTTTCTCGACAAGGCCCTGATCGAACCCACAAAGATGAGTGAAACGATCATACACAGAGAACAGCGTGATTTTGTACTGAGGTCTTTCATTGACATCTGCAGAATCATAATCACCATCTGTATGAACAGACAGTCTTGGGTCAGTCAGCATAATGAATTCTTCAACCTAAAATACAAGAAAATTACTTCTTTCCAAGAAAATAATCATTTTGTCGCTTAACAAGCAACACCACCTATCTCAATTTGTTGAAATTTCAAAGAGGAAGATTCAAATGAATTTTTCACAAGCAATAAATATTTTTGAATTTTTTTAATATCTACTATGAACACGAGTCCATATGTTCCAACCAGACGTAAAAAAAAATCAGAAGTATTCATCATTGGTTGCGAAAAATTCATTTGAATCTTCCTCTTTGAAATTTCAAAAAATTGAGAAGGTGGTGTTGCTTGTTAAGCAACGATTTGCACATTCAATGAAATAAAACTGCAAGCTAGTTCATTTTATATGAAGGTTGGAAATTTAATGCTTGGTTGTCTGCTTCACATTAAATGTAATCAGCTTATTTGGTTTATAACATATGTTAGTTTAATTCCTAATCCTACTTCCCAATAAATGGGTTCCTCCATCAAAATCTATGATGCATAGTAAAATGTCAAGTGCTATTCAGTGGTCTAAAGCTGTGCAGTAATGATGTGCCCTATCAGTTTGCTGCACATTCTGCAAGTTTAGTTTAAGAATATTAATGTCCTATTTTGAAGCAACAAGGGCTATTTTGCGACAGACCTTCTAATTTTGAACCACAGTCAGGTGACGAGGACAACACCTGAGCTGGCACTCCCCTCTCCAAACTTCCGCAGCACACCAGCGGGAGGACATATGGCCCTACATATGAGTTAATGTGCAACAGGCCCAATACATGATGGATTTTCAGTGGAATCGGGATCAAATTTGGAACCCTCCGGGTCCGAGGCTGACAACTTACACCAGGCCAACATGGCCCACATTCTGAAAGAGTGCCAGGGTACGACAAAAACTGCACTGTGTTGGATATAGCACTATTTAACCAAAATGCAAAAATGGTTCGATTCCAAAGATGAAGGAACCACTTCATAGCATGCAGGCTGCAGGTTTAACAACCTAGATTTAAACACTTTCAAAACGTTTTCAAACACTTGTGACAATTCATACATCAATTTTACACAAGAATTATGCTTTGAAATATGGTAATTACTTACAGCATCAACAGGATTATCATTAAATAGCTTCAGATCCGGACTGTCCAAAAATTCTCGGCACTCAGTGCATCGTCTTGAGATGGCTGTTGTTTTGGGTGATGAGCTTTTATTGGAAATTGTTCTAGATATTATTTATATAAAAAAATTTTGATAAATAGGAGTATTTTATGCTGAAAGTTCCATGTCAGCATTCAATAATGAATCAAAATTTATTTGTAAAATTAACAGAAATGTATGCTTTCATACTCACTTTTTATCTTCATCTTTCGTTTTCTTTGAAGTTTCGTCATCATTACCATTTTGAAGTTTTCTCTTTTTGCTCCTAGAATATGAACATAAATTCTTAATCATAACAATTAAAAAAAAATGCCTAACACTACGAATATGATCAAAACTGAAAAATTAACACACATATAATTAGTGAAATGTTTCCATATGCAGAATATGTACCATTGTAAAGCCAGATATAATTTATATAAATACATAAATAAAGCACCTCATACAGAACTTCAATGGTATTTTCAAAAGTTGTAACTTGACTAAAATACCTATTTAATTAAAATATGTGGAAAATTTTAAATTTAATCAGTTCTGTTCAATTGAAACCAGAATGAAGAGGGGGGGGGGGGGGTAAGCCACCCAAAGAAGACGCTGAAATTTCAAAATGTGTTTCAAACAAATACAATTTCTTTTCACTTATGTGGTAAATTAGAAGAAAAATATCAAAACCTCACGACTTATTTTAGGCATTTTTCTCATACATTTGTTGTAAAATATTGGCTATTCGACAACTGATGTAATAAAGCAATGATGACTAAAGCAATACTGTGACAGCTACTTATGAAAAAAGCAGTTACTACTGCTGACTGAGACAACTTTAACAAGTGTTATTTTGGAAGAGTGGTTCCCACATCATTAACAGATGGCAGGCGATGCAAAGCAAAAAGTGAATGTGCATCTCTAAAAGAGTCCAGAATGTGGGCGGTAATCGAGTAAACTTGATGCGGGTCCCTGCACCTAAAATTCTCGGGGTCCCTCTAAAAGCATCACACGTACATACTTATGCATTCCACTTTGTTGGCCATTATGCTTTAAAATAGGGATGTAACGAATATTCAGCCCTTTTGCCGAATACTGAGGAGATATTTGGCCGAATATTTTCAGGATAATAATTTTTTATGTGCTTTTAAATACACATTTAACAAAGAATTGCAGAATTACGTTTCAGTACATTTATTATCAAAAAATCTCCTTTTACCCAATTTTAAGTTGCATAATCCATAGGTGTATTTAATAAAGTTACATATAATTTACCATTAAAAAAGCCTCAAATTATGATGCAAGAACAATAATTTTGAGGAGAAAGTATGTTCCGTTTGGTTTCATACACATATAATATCAACTAGGGAGGTAACAAATATTCAGTATTGGGTCCTTCCCCAGATATTCGGTCTGGCCAAATGCTAAACAGATACTCAGCAGAATAATTTCAGATAAAATATTTTGTAAAAATATTGTTTTAAATATATTTAATAAAGAATATTGCAGAACTGCATTCCGGTGCATTTATAATTTTTAAAAAATCTAACATTTATATCCAATTTTAAATAGCATAGTACATAAGTGTATTTAATAATGTTGCATATCATTTATAGAAGTCTGTTCCATATGGTTTCATATATATTACCAGCTTTAGAAAATAAGCAATCGCTTTATAATGCTTGCAGGTGCTGAAAGACATTTTCTTGCTAAATCTGTGAACCTTGGAAATTTTTCCGCATTTTTTCCTTCCACCAATTAAGTGAACACTCCATCCTACCAATAAGATGTTCTTTATCAAAATAGGAATTTACTTCTGGTAATTTTAATTTACCCATTCAATTTTCTTCCGTGTTCGTCATTGTCTGCAACAATGACTCTTTTTACTGTATTGTCAAATTAAGCTGATACAAAGAGAAAAGATTGATGATTGACAGCATTCCCATACAAACACTCTTTTCTGGTGGTGGAATTCTCAAAGTAAAACCAAGTCACAAACTGGTTTTCTCTTCTGTCCCATAAAATATTGTATCCTCGGTTTTTTTCAGTATTATTGCTATGATGTACCATGATTTTGTATTGTATATTTCAGATCTTAGAAAGAAAAAACCTTGGTTTTAATTAAAGCATTTAAAATTTCTCTACTACTAAATTTCTTTTACTTTTTTAACCATATGCTTGGCGCAGTATAGCCAAATATGGCTCTTGCACCATTAAAACTAACAATCCAATCCCATAAAATATGTTATTGACAATTTGCTTATTTTTCAAGGACTCAACGAAAAATCAAGTACTTTTCCAGGGCCCTGAGTAAGGCAAATAAAACTTAAGGAGTTTTCAAGAACCTTGGGAACCCTGTCCAATTAAAAGGTCTAAAAATATGAAATTGAAATATTTAGAGCATTTTTATAAAGCAATTTTAAAACAAATTTATAATGAGAACTAGGATTTTGGTCATAGTTATGAGCTAAAATATGAAAGAAAACTTTGCAGTGAAAGACAAGGAATTAAAGTTTGTGTAAATATAGAAAAGCGGTGTTTTACTTTATTTACAGCATTCATAGAATGTATTAAGTACTAGACAGCATTCTAAAGATAATATCTTTTTTCTAATAACATTTTTAAAATAAATTTGAAAATACAAGATTAAATGCAGAAAAGTTACATTTTGCTGAATAAGTCTCCTAGTGTTGGCTGTGATGAAGATTTTCCAGAATTACCATTCACCTCATCCTCTTCTACAAAACAAATAAAAAAATTGTATATTTGTTTTTAAAATGTTACTTTGCAAGAGTTATAACACAATAAGAAAATTACATTACTGGGTAATAATTTGTTCCATATCAATTCAACACAATTTTTGAACAAAATTTATTTCACCATCTCAGATATTCATGAAATATGGCACAAATTTACGATTGATATAGAAATGGAAAAATACCAAATTTCATTGAGATATGTTGACTCCTTTTTGAATTACACTAACGTAAATTTTCAAAAATTTGCCTAAAAACTGCAAATGGAAAAATTTTGAATTGCTCTGGGAGCTCTCCTAATTGAGCTAGAGTGCTGGGATAGGTGTCATTTTACAGTATTTTGCATGCTCTTTCCAGTGGCATACAACATACTATAGGCTAATATACAAAAATGATTGTCAAAATTAAAATTTTTCAAAAAGTACATATTTTAAACTTTTCAAATTAATTCCATTAATAGTTTGTATTGTTGTAGATCATCTGGCAAAATATAAATTTGGGACAGTGATGGGTTAATTGTTAAAAAATTTTTTTAACTGAAGCTTGTTTTTCATTAATGCATTGCTGTAATTCAAAAAGGAGTTGACATATCTCGATGAAATTTGGTATTTTCTCAAGTCTATGTGAATAGTAGGGGAGACTGGGGATGTTTGACCCACTTTTGAAAAATCTGTCTCCCATTTTCTTTAAAAACAAGATAGAAATCTATTTTTTTCACCATTTTATAATTCATATTATAGGGCATATTTCCACACTATTATAATTTATAGAATATTTAAAATTAAATTTTTTATAAAGATTTTCCAAAATAGTAAAAACTGGGTCAAACATCCCCACTTCAGGGAGGTTTGGCCCACTTATTAAAAACAAAATAAAACAATGTTTAAAAATTAATAATGACATATTAACTACTTAATTAACTATTCCTCTTTATAAGATAGAATTCAGAATTAGTTTATTACTTTAACAGCATATCAACCGCATTCTGTGAAAGTTTTTATAATCACCAAAGTCAAATTTAATTTTCAAAGCGACTCTTTCGGTTTCATCACATTTGTTTTAATTAAAGCCAATTGCTCTACCCAGACTTCAGGGCTTCACAAAGATAATTCTTTATGCCTGTGCATAAATTTTTTCAACCAGTCATAGCTAACAGATTTGTTTGTTGACTGTCTTTGGAATTAATCCATAATGTAACTTGAAGCAAGATGTAAATCTTCCCCAGTTTCCCTACATTAGGAAATACTTGACAGGAGACATGATTAGCTTTAAATTATATATTTCCATCCTCAGAGCCTTTATATTTATCCATATACCTCTTCCTGAAGTTTTTTTTATCAATTTAATCCTCAACCAACGCTTTAAAATCCTTTATCTTTTTAAATGATGGACAGAATAACAGCTTTAATTAATGTTGGAAATACCTTTCTTTTTTTAATTTTATTCTGACTTATAGAAAAACGGCATAAAAGTAAACAAGACATTGCTTATTATCTTCATTATTTTTTCATTAAACTTACTGACGTGTTAATGAGGCCCAGGGATGAAGAGATACTTAGAAATTCAGTAAATGCTAATGTAACATATTTTTTCTCTTCATTGTTAAAAGATTTTAATACCTATTTGTCCAATAATATCCAAGATATAATAGAATAAACAGTAGCATATATGAATGGTACAATATTGCTTTGATGAAAATCTTATATGCTTTGAGCATTTTAGGAACAGAATTTTCCCACTAAGATATAAATCTTGCAAACACAGAAATTATTAATTAAATTAATTTTAAATTAAGTTAGAAATATGTAAGATTTAACTTTAAATCAAAAGTGTTAACCCTTTAAAATTATAAAATGGGGAGGTTTGACCAGGGTCAAACCTCCCATACTTGCTATAGGTCAAACATCCCCTTGCAGCCATTTTATTAAAAATGCACATATTAATAACTATTATTCTTTCTATTTAAGTGGATAGTCTTTCAGAGCATTATTTAAGGTAGCTTTATAAACCAAAATATTTTTATAAATTTAACATATAATTAGCACAGGTTCTTACAAATGAAAAATTTACTTTTCTGAGCAAGAATATGAAACAGGAAATAACTTATCTGTTTTTTCCTGCAAATCTCTTAAAACTTTAGTATGGTATGCAGTTGATGATTATTGAGCTACCATCTGATATTTAATCTTTGAGATCAGTTTTTTTAAAAAGTAAAAGGGGGTGGGTCAAAGCTCCCCTATGGTCAAACATCCCCAGTCTCCTCTACACTTGCGCTAAATTTCATGAAAATCTGAGATGGTGAGGTTTATAGAGTGTATTAAGTTGACCTAGAATGACCCTACTAAGAGTTTACTTGTAATTTTAAAAATTCAAAGTATTATACAGCAATTATCATATGAAAACCGTTAAGCATAAAAGATGGTATCTGATTAAATAACTATTTTAGTGCTTTCTGGTGACAGTCAAAAGACATCCCTCTCCACAAACAATTTCCAATCTAAGCATTTTTTCATTTGTTGAATCAACCATACAAGCAGTATTTCTTTTTCCTTCTCTCTTTAAATAAGTAAACTATTCTTCACAGTGAATGTGGTCTTGAACTGCTTTATTTTTTATATGCATTATTTATAAAACCTATTTTTTTTTTTACACTTTTAAAATTTCAAATTTGCGATTCTACTAGACACAATATAATCCATTTTCTATAATGGCACAGCATCTTGTATCATTGAAAAATATGATAGTGATTTGATTTGATATTTTCAATATAGTTGTTGATTTTCATTTCATATCAACAACTTTCATTATTTGAAAGAATTTGCCATTTTAAAAAGTGACCTTTTCTTTTCTCATATTCAGATAAAACAATTTTATGCTTAATCGTCAGAAGCAAAATATCAACTACACATTGCTCATAAGGCCTGTCCATGCTGCATCAAAGTCAAACAAGAAAAACAAATGAAGAACTCTAGCATCTGGCATTTAAACCACTGTTAATTAATTTTTTGCTGTGTCTAAAATTTAAAACATCCACAGTTTCTTACAAAAGGAAGAAAAAATAAGACATTAAATACAACTATAATGAGCAATCTGATAAAAAAAAATTTCAAAAAAGTATTTTTATGCTAATTCCAAAAGTATTTAATTCTTGTCAAAAAAGCAAAACTATTCATTATTATTTTATCAAATTAAATTAGTAATCAGTTTAATTTGCCTAAATTAAAAATAAGTTAGCTTTTCAGTAAAGAAGAGTTGATTTATTTTTTGAAATGAAAAAAAAAAAAACCTTTTTGTTGGTCAATTTTCAATAAAAAATAGTTTAGATTGCATGAATTGAGAACAGAAAGAAACCAATGCAGATCAGATAATAAAAATACTAAAAGGAACATATATACATATATAACAAAAATACAAATCAATAAAATAGTAATTCTAGATTCTGAAAAAAAAGGAAAACAAAGAAGAATTAAAGTCAAAGCAACTTCAATAAATTATTTACCCAAGTTTCCATTTATAACTTCAGATTTCTTCCGCTTTGACTAGATGAATGGAAAATATAAACTGGTAAGTTAAAGAATATACAATGGATAAAAATCAGGTTTTTTTTCGTATACATGAGAGAAAATTTCATAAGACATAATTTTATAAAGAATCACTGTAAAAATATACTTCTTAGGAAGAAACATGTACAAACTAATAAATTTAGAAGTAGGAAAACTTCATGAATCAAAAGCAAATAGTGATTCGGTTGAATACCGAATATTCAGCCAAATACCCATTTAAAAAAAAAAGTTCACTTTTGATTTTAAATAAAATGTACCTCAAATTTTAAATGAAAAAAATTATATATATATATTACTATTTGTATATTTAAAAGTTATTATTATTTTTCAGTGAGGCCAAGGATAAAGGCATATGATAGGAAAGCAAGGTTGTTAAACCTAGAGGAAAACTCAAACTCTGGGTCAAAAGGAAAACTGGTGCATCTGTTTCGACAAAGATGATAATGGACCAAGAAAGAATTGCCCAGAATATGAAAAATAGCAATGAGATAGGACCAGAACCAAGCTTGCTTAGAAGATTTAATGAATTAACGCTTCACCATGACAAACAACTTTTATGCTAAAAGTCTTTCTATAGCTGCAACTGTTTAGGAGTTGCAGGCTGAAAAATGTTTTTCAATTCCCTTCTTTTGACACCACATCTGGAAGCTTTCATGAGCTGCATTATCTTTCATCCTTATAGCTCCAACACTTAAAAAATTAGAGAAGGAGAATTAGAGAATTCCCTACATTTCCAGAAAAAGGAATCTACCTTTGCTTTCCAGCTTACTGACAGGAATCTTTTTTCCATTCAAACCAAAAATCTTAAATGAGTTTCTTAGTCCAGGTTTCACTTTTTAATAAAAAAAGAGGGAGGGGGATGTGCAAACAGCAGTAAACTAATAGGGGATTCTGTATTTTAATAGAATGGGCTATTGAGTCTAAAGTACTGATTTGGCATTTTAAAACGTTCAAGCCAGCTTTGAAATTTGTATTTCTTGCCACCGGGTGGCAGCCTTAAGAGTTTTTTGCTTTTATCGGGTAGTGCCGAAATAACGCTCTATATGAAAATTTATGGTGGTATATGCCAGTGAAATCTTATGTTTTATATTAAATGGTATATTCAACTACACGCTGTCCAGTAGTCCATTAAGTGTGAGCCACTGTGCTACACGGCGGCAGGAATATGTTAAAGGGTTTCACAATGCAGATCGAACCAGATGAGTGTTTTGAGATATTCTTTACAAAAAAGAAAATTGAAAATAATTTAATTGATTGAAAGCAGGGTAGGAAAAAAGATATATTACACATGTATAAACTGGAGAGTACCCTCCTGTTTATTTATTAATGGCGAGTTTTCTGTGAAAAACTTTTCAAACTTACCTTCTTTTCATCAGTATTTCTGGTCATTTTTGTACATCTAGAATTATAAATATAGTACTTTATTTTTTTAAAAAAGGATGAAAGTATTAATTTAAATAAATATTCATATACCATTTACAAATAAGATAAGTGTCCAAAGAGAATAATTCACTTTTACTTAAAGTTATGATTACAATGCAGATTTGTATAAGTAGTTGATTGATATTTTGATAAACACCACCATTCACAGCTACATTGTTTAAAAATTATACTAATTTTATTTAAACAGTGATGTTGGAACTATTAAAGTTATTCAATTGCTTTGACATGTTTTTATTTCTCATCCATTATGTTAGGATAAAGAATAAATTTTGATTTTCTTAAAGAAAATGGTAATATTTCTAGTTCAGTTTTAAAAACCTTACTTTTCTTGCAGATGGAATAGAAACATAATGTAGCAGAAATATGTTTTGTATTTCTATGCCCTCTTTGGTTGAAAGAAAATTAAACCAAATTTTCATAAATGTTCAAAAGCAAGATAATGTAATTGATAGCTTGAACATTTGGATATGATTTGATAAAGGCATACCTCATATTTTGGTAAAAATAAGGCATGAAGTGGGTATTTGTTTTCAATTTCCTCCTTATTTTGCTTAAGTAAGATGTGTATTACCTATAATAATATACAATATTTACGAAAGTATTACTCTTTTAAATTTGTACTGTTTCTTTTTATACTTAAGAAGAAACAAGTTGATATTCGTTCTATGTTTGATTATGTTATTTCAAATGGCTCATAAGAGATATATCTGCCATATCGTTCCTGGTTGGTTTTAGTTCGATTACTGTGACATTATCCCAATATTTTAATTTTATTTTGTATTTTCCAGTATGAACTAAACTGTTTAATCTATTCAGGAATTTCACAGTATGTACTGTTTGAAACATATAAATCATACGATACTATTCTTTAGCAGGTACTTGACTTTCTGCTAGTTTTGAAAGATATTTTAGATTTAAGTTATGAATTTTTGAAATAATTACCCCTTTTTGCACCAGTTTTGTACCTCTATGCCTAGTTTTTGCACACTAATATTCATATTTCAACAGACAGTTTTAGTAGTTTTAAGAAAAAAATACAATCATTTTATTTTTCACAATGTATATATTTAGACATTATTTTCTGTTATTTTTTAAAATGTGATTTTTTGATGAATTTATAAAGATATGTAATAAAATTTATTCTAAGATGATTTAACTGCAGATTTCAGTTTTAAACAAGGAAATCAGAGAACAAAAATAATTTAATTTGGTTGATATAAAATACAAACTATATGATACTCCATAATTTTTTTTATCAAGAGAACAAGAAAATAGGAGAGAATAACTTTACATTGCCAAGCGCAGTTTTGTTAAAATCCATACAAATCCAAAATTAGCATTATATATTCAACAATATCACAAACATGCATTTTTATATATATTTAATTGCAACATTAATCAAATTCATCGAATCTTTTTGAAATCAGACAACATTCCGCTATAAAGAACTATTCCTCATCACTCGATTCAAGGTTCCTGAAGTTGGAATTTTCTAACTAAATGTGAAGTGTAAACATTCAAAATGAGAATGTTTCTGAGCATTAACTGAAGGCCTCTTCCTAACATTATAATAGATGGTGATGTAAAATTTT
Source organism: Araneus ventricosus (assembly GCA_013235015.1). Taxonomy (NCBI): domain Eukaryota; kingdom Metazoa; phylum Arthropoda; class Arachnida; order Araneae; family Araneidae; genus Araneus; species Araneus ventricosus. Next base: position 184,706 of record BGPR01001007.1, on the reverse strand, counting down.
TGTATGGAAATGCTACCTCCTCATCTTTGTGAATTGGAGTCATTACTATACAAAATGATAAACAAACAAAACTAAATCAGTTACTTTTTCATTTTGAAATAAAACTAAATGTGCTTTTATTTTTTAGAAACAAAGCTAAATTAGTTGATTTTATTTTCATCCAGATATTGCTGAATTTATGTAATGCCTACTTACAATAATGAAGTTATGTGAGCCAAACACTGGAACATGTAGTGTACTTTGATCACCAATGTAAAACTAATTTTTTATATAATGGAATACCAGTTTTGGCCACCACTGTTATCTTTAAAAAATTAATTGTTTGAATGAAATCAGGAATAAAAGGAAGCTACCCTCTATAAACCTAAGGGTAATCAGTACTAAGATTAATCATTTTAATTCTGAGAGCTTCATGATTAAGACTACAATACTTGTTCTTAACAAAACAACTTTACAGTTGTGAATATACAATCCTTGATCTTATATTTATATTTTTTTTACAAGTCACTGTTTAAGAAAAATGAACCAATCAGGGTGAAAATAAGTAAAATAAGATTGTTTTAAAGAGTATGGCATGCTTCTTATTAATTATAATTTAGAAATTACTGGTAAATTATTATGGAAAAAAACAGATCCAATGTATTACAGCAAACTGGAGACATCTACCTATATCTGTATAGTCATACTTCATTATTAATCTTCTCTTTTTTATGAAATCTAGAAGGTTTTGTAATTTATCTAGCAATCAAAGCGATTTTCAAAACTGTTAAATAAAGAAGAAATTAATATTTTGGTCAGTAAGTTTTTGTAGTAATGCTGTTTTTTACTTTTTTGCTTCCCCTCGAAAAAGTCTGGTTAGGCAGATCATATACTATATTCAGTAATAAACGATGTTAAGTCATTGCGACAGATCAATTTGAATATTCCTGTTCTTAATAATATATAAGCGTTGGCACAGAATATTGCTGGATTTTTAAAATGTGGATAAAATAGCTTTTTGATATTTCAGTTTAAGTTTTTATGATCGATCACATATTAATGCTTAAATTTTAAAAAAAGCACTATAAAGAATCATTAACTTACTAATTTTGTTTCAAGGGGTAATTAAGAATTAGTCGTCGATAATATTTTCATTATTTAGGTTTAAACTCTTCTATCTAGGTATCTTACTGACCTTATTATATATTAAGAAAATAATGAAAGAATAAAATTATTCTAACCAACAAATATAAATTAAACAAGATATTGAAATATTATTTAAAATAATTCAGTATACAAGTGGTGCAAGTATACTCAAAAAAAATGCCGCAAAAGTTTTTTGCCTTATATTTTTTCTGTACCTTTTAATAAATGTTGAAAAAAATTAAAAATCAATGCAATCTAACTCAAGAAGAAAAACCATAAAGCAACATGAATAATAAAGGAGGGTGGACTGAATAATTTTATCCCAATAATTTAATATTATACTGTTTATAAGAAAACTTGAATTATGGTTAATTTATAGGAAAGTGATATATTTTTGCTGTCTTAATTTATTTTTAAAGTTACATTTTAAAATTATGTTGAAATAACATCTTTTAAAAAAGCATTTTATGATATGACACTTATATTTTTTATTTTCCATAGTTAATGATTTTTTATTTTCTGTTTCATGTGCATTTCCTCACTTTCAGTAATCAAATGGCTGTTATTCATTACTCTGTTTAATATTTGCCAACCCCTGATTTCTCTGTTTCAGTTAAATTTATGAAGGTCAATAGGATGGATCAACAGGTCAAAAGAAACTTCCATTTGAAAAAAACAGAGGCCCTACAAATTAATCTTAGGTGAGTTTTCTTTATTTTTCAATTTTATGTTTATTAGTTGTAATATATTTTTCAACCAATTTAAAATTTCATTTGGTTTAATGACTTTTTTTGAAAAAAATCAATCAGTATTAATATTTATTTCTTTTTTATTCATAAAAATTTCCTCACTTTTTTAAACTAGGTTTTTTGTCAGGAATAAATTTAAAATTTTTTTGTTTTTTAAATTAATGAATCTTACATTACAAATTTAAATTGAACCTATTAATAATTTTTAGCGTGATAAGATTTAAATTGTGTGAAAATGTAACAAACTACAGATCAATGAATGTTATACCATGTTTGATTACCCAAAAGTATGGCTTTTATTTAGCTATTGCATTTTTGTTAAAATATTAGTAAAATAACTATGCATGGTTGTTTTCTTAACAAAAATTGAAAAAATAACAACTGTTTCGAAAAGAACCGTTAAAGACAATTCAAATTGTTTAAAAGGGAACAAGAGCAGATATTAAGGTGTTCACAGAAAAGAACAAATTTTCCATCTCTACTTTATGATGTGTGTCTTTTTTTTTCTCTCGGAGATTTGCTTCCAAAATTTGGGATGTAAAACTTAACATTGTAAATTGAAGCAATGAGTCAAAATTTCGAAAGAGCTAGAGGTAAACATAATTAATAACACTATTTACAGTCAAACTTGGATAATTTGAAGGAAAGTTGAAGGGACCAGAGAAAAGTTCATATCAAAATTCAGAATTACAAACAGAAGAATAAATAAAAAAAAAATATTAACTCCATGATCAAAGGTTAACACATAAACTTTATCTAAGAATACTGCTACATTTTAAAAATCAATTGGTGTTTTTTTACTAGCAATTATTCATCACTTCCAAAAAAAAAAAGGCAGATATTTTTAATTGCTTCTGTAAGATACAATCTGAAAATACAGATTGGGTTTGTGATGATCAATCAATAATTAGATAAGGTAGGAGGAGGAGAGGGTAACATTAGAGGGACGACAGAAAAATCCTCGGAAATCAAAACATAGTGACATTCAACCCTCGCTTTCTTTTCCTTAGAAGAGACCGTTAAAATAAATAATGCACCTTAACTTAGTCTCAAGGCAATTTTTACCATAATATTTTAAGGGCAATCACTTTTGAAAATTCCGAATTATCCCACGATTTTTAACATTATTTTAATACAAAATTCTAAGGACCGAGCAAAATTTCGAATTATCAGGAATTGACTGTACTTCCATGAGATTCCACATATATTTCTCTCCCTTTACCCTTATGTGGTGATATGTGACATTTTTAATTATCTTTTTGTGCTTAGATTTAAAAGATTGAAAATAAATTTGTTACTGAATAACCAGAAAAAATGGTAATATTTCCTGTTTAAAAATAATTACATTCTCTTGAAAATTGAAATGATCAACAATATTTTGAAGAGCATAAATTCAAAATTACTAACTTCCTTTTGTTGTCTAAACTTCGATAGTTTTTTAAAGGATTAGCAAATTCAGTTAAAAACCTAAATATTTTAACCCTTATACCATATTTTGCAAAACTATTCATTTCTTTTTTTTGCAGAAAGAAAAGGTCAAGGAGACAAGAGCAAAAAAAAAATTGGACTGAAATGTTACCTGTTGCCAAATGATGTAAAATAAATTAATATTAAATGTTTTGTGCGACCTATTTATTTGTTAATTGGACTGAAATGTATTTGTCTCAATTGTAACTGATGTAAATAAATTAATATTAAATGTT
>BGPR01001007.1:107421-158523 GCA_013235015.1 Araneus ventricosus | reverse complement strand
GTAGTTACGTATTGCTATTAACCTAAAAATATAAACAATAAAATCACCTCTGTGTACCAAGAAACTTTTCCTCTAGCCATAATGAGACTTTAAAATGAATAGGAAATATAAATTGCTTGTCTACACTGGTGATCTTATAAAACCGATAATTAGCTTCTCATGATGCCCCATCCTGGTGGGCCGCAGCCAACTCCAATATCAATGCTGGAAATCTTAGAAAATAAACATAATCCGTCTAATGCAAGGCTGATGTATATATGCGAAATGAAGATATAAGAAATGCACATGGGCAATCTTTGAAGAATTTACTGCAAAATCTCAGCAGTATCATATCTTGATAAAATTGATAATGGATTCAGCAACTTGAAAATTATTTGATCCGAAAAGAAAGACCTCTGAAGATTTTTATTACCATTAATATATATAAGAAAAATTGGAACTATTATCCTGTATACTGTTTCAGACCTTGCCCCTGCCATATTCCCAAGCTTTCTGAAACTGAAGAGCAGTTCCAAACAGCATGTCACTTCCTATCAGAGCAGTTAACTGAAAATATCACACTAAGATAAGAGTTCTCTCACAGCAGCGCTACTCTTCACAGGCACCAGTTTTTGCAGTGCTCCAGCAACAATCCCACAAGATCAAGATGACCCACACATCCTTTGCCTCCAACAACAGCAGCAGACTCATTCTAACCAGAACTGAAAGTGATCCAGCATCACCAATCGTACCAATACTGGGATTGGCCCCTGTCCATGTCCACCAGGGTAAAAATTACTTGTTTACTGCTAAGTTTCAAGATCATACTTCATGGGATTATTTCTATAGTATGATTAGAGGTTCACTCACCGAACTCTCGCAGAAAACCCAACCACGATGATGTGAGATGATTTTTCCTGAGCGTGAATGGCTCGGAGAGTGCTTCGCAGTCATTGATGATCGCACCCTGGACCACATGGTAGGGGAGATGGAAGTTGGATCTGATCTGAGTGGTTACCCAAAATAGAACATCTATTAAATTGCCGTAACTACTGCCAAAATTCATTCTTGGATGCTCAGTATGGTGATTAATTAAGATGTCATCTGCATGTTGTTGGAAACCAGTCTTATTCTAGCCCTTCTTTTATTCTGCATGGCATCGAAGACTTAATCAGCTAGGAAAATTTTTTTTCATCGAAGATCCCGTTGAATACTTTCGAGAAAAATATATTAATTTTGACGAGTCATTATATAACAGTAACTCGATTTACGTTGTAGTAAGTATCTTCAATATCTGTTGCATCTATCTTTCTGTAAAGCTTGACTATCTTATAAAGACCTCTTTAACCTCTCTGACTGCATAATTTTTTTTTGAATTACTATTTAGATGCAACAAGTCATACCCAAATACCGTTGAAAAAAGTGAATTGTTATTTACATGCGGGGCTTTAATAGTATAATAGGATTCAACGTTTTAAAAGTAGTTAACCATTAGCTTGCGAAAATCGCAGGATGCAGCAGAAAACAAACTCAACCCGCGAAAACCGAGGGATATACAGTTAGAGGGGTTAACGTCATATACATTTTGTTTTGTCCTTGCGAATCTCAAACTCTACTACGAATTTTATGTACTATTAAACTTGCAATGCAATAAAATTTTGACCTTAGCGTTGAAGGAAAAATTAAAACTCCTAAAATATATCAACTGTAACAAGGAAGGGCATCTCGCCCGTGTGTGTGGTTGTAAGAAATTTCCTTAAGAAAGTCATTAAATATATCAGAAATAAATCCTAATTAAATTTGGTTGACTCGTTTTCCACGCTTCAGTTGCCCACGGAAAGCATTAATTCAAATAATGATGACAATTTGAATCATCCACAAGAGCCAATGTTGAATTTCCCCTGATAAAGTCACAATTTTGACCTCATTTTTGTACTTGGTGAATTTCAAAAAAATTTCGGTAATGCTAGTTCGTGAAATTGCAAAAAAAAATTTAGACCAACGAACGACGTTATAGACAGATTTCAAATTTTGCCAATTTTAATCTTTCTGACTAATTTGGTTTGGTTCTATTCTGCCAAGGCCAATAATTACCTCTCCATCTTAGTATGTTCCTTAATTTTATATTTCCTAATAAAAACTTATCCATTCAAAGTTTCTTGCCATTTGTGTTAGCCATTTATTTCACAATGGACAATCCCATAGTCAAAAATGCTTGATTTTCAAAGAAACGATGACGTCCTCTGCCGGTGGCCAATGAGCTGCAGTCCACCTCAACTACCGATATGATAATCTTCCTGAAACCCTTTAAAATCCACAAGAGCAGTTCCAAAGACATGTGAATTTCCTGATCCGAGCAGCTATCGTATAATGTAAAATATCTCAAGATCGAAGTTCTCTGCTCAGCAGAAGCACACAGGCAGCAGTTCTGCAGTGCTCCAGCAACAACTCACAAAACTAGACGGACTTTCACCCACCACCGCCACACACCTTGGCCTCCTACAACAGCAGCAGATCATCTGACTCCTGAAATTATCCAGCCACCAACTTACCATTAACGGGGACAGCCCTGCTGGATCCCCTAAAATACTTGGTTTCACCTTTTATGCAGGCCGCTATGGCTTTCTCAATATCGTGCTAATTTTCTTGCCAGTGACACCAAGTATGGTGTTCTCAACCTTTTTCCTCAAAAAATTTTGATTAACTTTATTTTCACGTACTCTTCCATTCCACCCGTTTATACAGAATGCATCTCATGTTTTCCACTATTACTAAGCCTTGAGTTCGAGCATGCCTCTTTTATCCTTCCACTCTTAGGTGTCAGATGAAAATCCTCTGGTTTTAGAGGAACAACTGTTCCTTAACCTAATTTTGAACTGCTTCGGTGGTCTAGTTCAGAAAAGGAGTTCTCTTAATTCTGCTTTTTTGAGAATATTATTTGCTGTCTATTAACAATCAAAATAAATAATGACATCTTTTGGGCTATTCATATCTAATCATTCAATATTTTTCTTTTTCTTCTCGCAATATAAATTAAAAGGTAAAATTAGTAATATTTGGCGAATATTTCTCAAGCCTGATCTTAGACAAGAGTGGATACTTGATTGTTAGCGAGAGGTTTTCAGGTATTCCTTTGCTCGAAGTTAAATACATAAAAAAACCATATATATATATAGTCTATGTCCATAAATTATGGATAAATTGAATTACAAGAAACACTCAAAATAAAAATTTAAATTCTTGTAGAATTATCATCATCTTGAAATAAATGGTAAACAGGAAATCACCAGATGAGGGTGAGAAATGCCTCACAATGACGAGAGCGTAAGAGAGGGGCAGTGAGGCGAACAGTGGCAAAGAAGTATAGTCACAAGGCTTTTATTTCAGTGCACAACCACAGTTATGGCACAAAGAAAGCTTGAATTTTAATGATTTTTTTATGTAAGTGGTGGTTCATCGGACTATCGTGACGCACCCAGCGGGAAGTATCTAGAGAAAACTTCTGAATCACCTAGAAAAGCCATTCCAGGCTTTGCAATCCATTCAAGATGATGCGTAATGAGAGTAGATGTTACGTTAACAGGTCGCCCTTGAGGCAACAACGCCGAATGAGACCGGTAATGGCAGTTACTGCCAAAAGAAACGGGAGATGAGCACAGTACCAGACCTTGTCTCAGTCAAATTTCAGCCTCGGTACGATTGGAAGTTTCAGCGCAGACCGTGTGTTAATGCTTAGGCTACTATTCCATGTCGTAAGCCTGCCAGATGTCTCCCACTTTAATGCAACTCACTGTCGCCTGCGATTAGCCTGGGAGCAAGAGCATACTGTGGACACTCAACAGTGGTCTCGGTGTGATGCCTTTCCTGACGAGTCCAGGTTTAATGGCAGCCTGCCGGATCTCTTACATGGAGAGCGCCAGGTACCGTTACCACTCAAGAGAATACTGAACACCCGTTGCGGGTGGGGTAGGGATGGTTCGTTTGGGAGGAGGAATTATTTGTTCCAGAACTGACCTGCATGTTCAGAGTGTACCTGATGACAGGCCGCTGACTATCGGAGACATTCTGAACAAATGTACGTTTCAATGCCAAGGGTGCTGAATTCTGCTTTATGCATGATGCCTGTCTTCACCGTGAAAATAATTGTGGTGATGAATGCCTTAATCGGGAGGATATCACCCGTATGGATTGGCCAACATACCTCAATGACTTGAATCAATAGAGCATGTGGGATATGGCCAGCCGGATTGAATTGTGTCAACTTCTCTCCAATTTTGTCTACTTGTTCCTGAGGCATTGCTTGATGAGTGGTGGCTCCCCAAGACTAGATTGATAATTTGATACTCAGTAAAGCCCAGGCGCTGCAAGGCCTGTATTGCACTGTGTCTGGGAGACATTTATTAACCATCATATTAAAACATGTTATACTGTTTTTTGTGCTAGGTTCTTTTTGAAATTTGTCTATAAAATTCCAAATTAGCTAATTGTCAAACCATAGCATCTGGTTTTTGTGGTTTCTTTACTTTTGTTTAATAAATAGACTTTAATGTGTTTTACTGCTTCTTGTCTCTTTCGCCTGAACTTATTATCCTTAATTATGGACATGAGTGTATATTGTAAGATACAAATCCTGTTTATATTACTGCAAGCAACATTGATTACTGGAATTGCTCTTCGACACGGTATCAATACATGCTTGTATTACCTGTGTGAAATGTGATATATATATATATATATATATATATTAGTTATATATATATAGATATATATATATATATATACAATATATATATATATATATTTAAGATGTGTTATATGCGTATAATTCAATTACGAGTTGTGTGATGAAAGCACTGCAAAAAATAACAAGTTATTTTCATATTTATCAAAAATTACAAGTTAATTTAAGGAATTTTTCAAAAGATATTTGATTTTTTGCCACATGAAGTAACTAAAGACTATTATTTTAACGAATGTATAATTTATAAATTGCAAGTAAAATTACATCTCTTAATTCTCCAGTTTCTTAAAAATAACTAGTGTCTCGATAAATTTGGTTTTACAAATTATATACCATATGTCGTAATTATTTCTTTATTTTGCTATGGAGATTCATATCAGAAAGATCACGAATTTTATTAAAATTTTTTTGATTAAACACTCAAAATTTTTTATTCTTTCATAATTTGTGATTCTTAACAAATACTTCACAAAAAGTCAGGGTTTATAAAAAAAGTTTTTTCTGGTTGCTAAAAAAGCCTCAAATGTGATATTTATTTGCTCATAACATCAGCGTTGTGCAGGGTCGGATTTATCTTTGAAACCGCTCCAGAAAGCGTAAAAAACTGCGCCCCTATAGAACTGCAATGTAAGCATTCTTAAAAAAAAAAAGGTATATGGTCTTTTTGTATTTTAGCAAACGCCCAAAAAACAGCAGTGTAACTCAGTAATTGACACAACATTTGTAATAACTTTTCACATAAAGAATTCCCATTTAAAAAACAGTTAACAGAGTTAAATTCAGACGAATTTTTTTTTTCAGAAACTTTAGTTCACAGAATTCCCTCTAATTCAGAAACATCTAAACTTTTACCCAGTTCATATCCACCCTAGAGGAGTAAGGTCTGACAATCTTGTTTGAGATACGTTACCCGGTAAATAGTCTGCGATTTTTAGTTCTGGAAAAACTACGTCTCTCGGATGCAACACTTATTGGAAGAGTTAGTAAAATCTTGAGCAATGCTCAAGTTTGGAGCAAAATTCATTTTGCTATCAATTCCAAAAGTGGTAAATATTTTCAAATAGAGAACACGCCATTGATATTTCTCATCACAAAGTTCCATTGATTATATCCGATGATTCTCCACTGTTAAAAATGTTTTCCAAATCTTGCACTGTAATAAAAATTACAGAAGAACTAATATCTTTAGTTCATATATATGATATAAAAACAGAAATAACTGTTGTATGTTGTAGCTGAGAAATTCAAGCCCAAAGAATTGATTGCAGTGTCAACCAGGTGGTAAAGAATTACCTTGTATTTCCTGTGCATCGAGTATGAGGTCATTCTGATTTTCATAACTGTTTTTTTCGCCGACGAACTCGATATCTAGGACATTCAAAATTCTATCGGCATCTATTTAGATGCTATTTCGCCAAAGCATCGACAAAGATGACATTAAAATGATTGTCATATCTCAAATTCCTCAAAAAAGATTGAACTTTCCAAAGTTGTATTACAATGGCAACATCGTAATTTCCCCGCATGAGTTTAGAAAATGCGACTGACAAGATTTAATACTAATTATCGTAGAGATTTGAAATTGGTCTCGTTGTGAGGTATCTGCACCTTAGGTGCAGCTGTCTCTGCGCTGTACCACACGCAGACAAACACACATGGGTAGATATTGCCTTTTATATATATATAGATTACTGGAGAAATTTTGAAAGTTTGTGGTCATTAATACATAAAATAAATTGTTTTATTGCTTTTTTAGAATTTTACAAAAAATACTCTAATTAATTCAGTTTGTTTTACTAAATTATTTCTTGTTTTAAGGGGATTTTGCGCCCCGTACTTTTTTTACTTCCGTGCCGGGGCCCGCCTGTGTTAAAATAAATGTGATGTCTGTCATCCATTCATCCGTCTGTGAGTTTGTTTTACGTGTCTATATTCTGTTCTGGTTAGTTGGGAGACGTCACTTTTTCCGCATGTTAGTAACGGGAAAAGTGGACGTCCCAACCCAACTGGGGTTCCAGAATAGACCCTTATACTCTCAAGTAACCTTAAGCGCCAGTCACCTGTCGTTTTTTATGTCGTCTTTAGTTGAATTAAAGAAGTTTCTCGCAAAATAACCCTTGTTTAAAATGGAAGCGTGATTCAAACTAAATAATTTAATTTTCATAATCTTCAATGCATGAGCTTTTCAATGAATCACTCTTTCATGAGAAGAATGATTTTGATACTCTGAAAGTTAGACGTCACTTTTTCCGCACGTTAACAATGGGAAAAGTGACGTCTCCTTGTGTTTCAACCTGGGGTGCAGAATAGACCCCTAGTAAAGAGTCGGAAAAAATAAAATTCCAGCTGAATTTGGAAACTCGCTGTTTATTTTGTTACTGACCTGAACTGAAGAGGAAGTTCTTTCATTTTACTATTTCATTTGAAAGATCTTAACAGCTTAATCATTTTTTTTAACTACTTTCAAAAAGTATTTCCTAGATAAGAGGGAATGATTTTGGTGGCTCTCGAAATGGGAGACGCTCCTGCTGCTAACGTGCGGAAAAATGACGTTCTCTCAACCCAAACCGGGGTACCAGAATAGACCCCAAAGTGACAATGGTCGCATGTCCTGCTGCCACTATGCCGAAGTGACATTTCTAAAAATCCATGTTACTTTGATTTTGGGTAAATAAATCTGGCATCGTTTGCTGATTCTGAAAGCGCGAAGGCGCAAATAAAGTTATGCTATGGCGTAGTAATAGTCCGTAATTGTAGTGTTATTACTATTTAGGCTTATTTTTTTATTTTAGCAATAATTTTAATACCTTAAAATTTAATTTCTCAAACTATTTCTTCAAACATTCTCTTAGTTTTGAGTTATGGTGAAATCTAAAAAACGAAAGCATCCTCACCGACTGATAAGTAAGAAACCACAGTTTTATTTATATATTAAGCATAGTAGTTAAGGAAAATTTTGCAGTATGGTGACTGAGATAACTGTTTTCTACGAAATAGTTGGAGGATTAGGCAATTTTATAATTTATTTTGTGTCACAGGATGTATATCCATTGATATCACATTTTGACTGATCGAAAAGTATTATTTAGCTATATCCATAAAATAAGCAAAATATTTAAATTATTTGCTTGTTTTTATTTTGAAAAATTAAACAGTATTGTTGATAATCACTTAGCTTCCACCATATTGTCAACTGAGTTGTCTGTGGGGAATAATTTAATATGTTGAGTGGCTGTTATTTTAAACGTAGTGTACTGTAAGCAGTAAACGTTTTGTTTTGCTGTATAAGCATACTGTACTAATAATGTTGACTGAATGTTTCTATGTAAAAGGAATTCTTCTTTTAGTTCTGAGTATTTTATTCCTTTGGAAATTATTATCTTTGTTTAAATAATCAAGATTTATTATCGAAATTTTTTCAAAATGTATTCTTCTTCCTAAAAAAGTATATTGTGTCAAAATATATTATTCATCTAATAGTCATTTTTTCTGAATCGTTTGTAATGAACAGTTTTTTTATAATCGCAATTTTTAAATTTGGAATAAATTTATAAAAAATGTTGCTTTTACCTAGTAATCCTTTTAGATAGGATTCCCATATGTCCCATATATACAGGGCTGTCACCTATTTCACTACTCAGTCCTGTATTACTGGCCTGCCCTGTTTTCAACCTTAAACCTGAACAGAGATAATTGAAGAAATTTTTTATTTGTCATTATGATTTTAAAATGTCTAGCCTAATTTGGCAATTATGTGAAAGAAATGACATAATTTAAAAAGGAAAGTAAATTGAAATATGACTGGTTTAAAAGGATTTTCATAGCCTTGCATCTTTCTTATTATTCTACTTGTTTATTAGATTGTTTAAAACCTTTATTGATTTTTTGATTCAGAGTAAAAAATACATTTCCTTCCATTTTTTTTTCTCATGTTTTATTTATTTAGTATTTGAAATCTCTGTATTAATCCTTGACAATTATGGTAACCCTACTTTAGATTTTTAATCTTGGCAAATAAGTTAATCTAATGTTACTTTAAAATTGCCTTTACTAATCTAGGTTTAGTATTTGCAAACATCAGCACATGGCTTGTTGTAATGAAAAGTTCACCTATTCAGAAGGCCCTTAGAGCCGATCTAATGGCTCCATGGAACAAAATTTCACTGAATGTAGTACAAATGATGCATTCTTGATGGCAAAATGAAGTGTAGATATTTTTCTTTGTTTAGAACATAATTTTAAAGGACAAAGCATTTTATGTTCAGAACTGAATTTGGTAGTATTTTAGCTGGTACTAAAAAAGACTAAAATGAAATATTGAATTTCAAATTCAAGTGAATAATATTAAAAATTGCAAAACTTTACATTTCGTTATTGGCACAATGCTCCTTTTGGAAAATTTGATTTTCACAGAGCATTACTTATGCTAAACTAGTGAAATTTTGCTTCATGGAGCCCTACAATTGGCTTTAGAGCCTTCTCTTGAATAGACAAAATTTAATTAGATGTTTTATAAAATTTCACATGCTGCTTGCACTGTCGTTATCATTTCATTCAGATTGAAATTTTGGTTAGAATGCACTGTACACAGAGAACAAATACATTAAATTAACTATTAAAGAGAGCTAAGTACTATTATTAGATTACTTTCATACTTCTAGACAGTCCATATTTCTAGCTTCCATGTCCCGACTAGTCCAGATCTTTCAAAATGTCCAGACACCAGCAATGCAGTAGAGAGGAATTTGCTGTCGAACGTCAAAGAAACCGGGAATCACGGGACTTCGCAATCGATCTTAGATCATTTTAATATTAAGAAGGAATTTAACATCATAGCACATTCAATTTAAATTAAAAAAAAACTTCATTTATTACTTGTTTTCGATTTAAAACATAATTAATATTATTTCTTATTAGTTTTAACATTTTTACAAAACATTTAATTTAAAGTGAGTTGCTTCATTAGTTTCGGGTTTTGATTAAGTAACTTCTTTATATGTATCGCCATTATGTCCGACCTCAAATAAAGTCCCTGTCAAGTCCTTTATTTATGTGTTCAACACTTCCACTAAACTGTCAATTTGGTATTTTATCTTCCACTTGTGGTACTTCTTCGCCTCTCCGCTTATGGATAACAGTTTGGGTTCATCAAACACTGCATATGTTCGGTGAGCTGACACTCGTGCCGGGAGCTGTCATATAGTTAATGCAGTACTTCAAAGGCGCTTCTCTTCGGACAATTTCTTGTTTAATGACTTGGTATTCTCGGAGTAGTTTAAAAAATTTCAGCTTTTCTTTTGTAGATTTCTGTAGTTACACACCACCCCCCCTCGACTAATGCCTTCGGCGACACGCCTAATGTGGTAAACTTCTCCTCCCAGATGGATTCTATCTCGGTTTCTAAGCTCTTGCCAACTGCATTGGTAGATAAAAGTTAGATATATATTTTTTGGGGGTGGGGGAAGATTAGCGGAATGAAAAGGATTAGTTGGATCATTCTTCCGGTTTGCACGTTGCGTACTAGGGAAAATCAGACATATTAAAAAATTGGCATCATTCTGCCAAAGAAAGGAAATCTCATTGTTTACATTCCATTATTGGTGAAAGTGGATTGTCTTATCTAGCCCCCAGTTCACTGAAAAAATTTGGGCAGTTTAGTTTTTTAATTTGCTTTAATAATATAATTTTAAATTGTCAGCATTTGTAAAAATTATATCTCTTTGTATTGACCTTATTTTTTAATTCTGTGCTAGGTAGAAACAGAGTGCTGGAAGCAGCTTTAGAATTCCATACTGCACTTTCACCCCAAGACTTTAAACCCCCTTCCGCTAGATTTCAAACCAAAAAAAATTTTGGTAATTTAAGTATTATAATTGTCGGGACCCATTCTGAAATGTTGGTAGGCCAAATGCACAGTTTGTGTCCGGTAGTTAAAAATGCAAAGTATATGAAACGGAGGGCAAAACTAAAGTGTATGGTACATCCTTCCAAGCTGGCAAATGTTCTCCATGTTACATTTACCAACAGCCATTGGTTACTACATTTGTCATTTTATCGCCAAAAAATCAAGTTTGGTGCTTACCATACACTTCGTTGCCAAACGGAGCATTTGTTTACTTTAAATAAATTTCAAATCGACCATTTTATGAAAAAATTTCAAATGTATTATCGTGTATATTATATTAAATGTAATTCCTATTAAATGCACATGTAATTTAGTTGTTTCTCATTTACATTTGCTAATATAAACATGTTCTATTATGTAAATGCCTGTAAATTTTCTGTGTTTAACTGACTGATCTTTAATTTAAATGTTTTATTTATCAAGGTCTGGTATAGCCTAAAATTGAGTATAAAACCAACAACAACAAATTTTGGAATAGAAATTGTATAATCAATATTGTTAACTATTTTGAAATTATGAAAGGTTAATTTTTCATAATATTGACTTTAATAATCGTTTTTATATTAATTCTGTAAAAGTTGTGATAAATGTTTTATTAATTTTCATATACATATTATTAATGCTGTTTTCTATATTTCAAATTTAGATCACACTAATCATTGATATATGTATTATTACTAGTAATGTAGTAACATCCTGTGTAATAGAGTCATTTACATAGTACTTAATAAGTATAAAGTAATTTACATATACACCATTCACTGTCAGATGAGGCTGTGGAACTTAATTCAAATAAAATGAATTTACTTGATTTTGTACAAAAGGAAGACAGCATAAAAGAATAAATATTATTTTTATTAAAATTTTATCAATCGTCCTTTTTCTGTTCAATCATGTCATGGAAGTATAACTTCTAATGTGCATGCATAATTTTTTTATGAATGGTATTAGAAAGTGCGTGTAATGTAGTACATTAGCATAATTGGTTTTAAAATTTGTTATCTCTTCTCTGCTACCATCTTCCCTAAGGGATATCTTGCCCACAGTGATTATTTTAAGGCTCATCCAAGGTGAATCTCAGTAATTCTGGGTCTCGCAGAAGGCTTATTTCCATCCATAAGTGAAAAAGGTTACTCACACTGATTAGTATTTCCAAACATGGAAATAATAATTATTAAATTGTTAACTTTTTGAGTGTTTTCAATTCTGACTGGCAAACATTTGTAAAATTCAGGCATTCCAACTTTTGCTCTCCCTCCCCATTCCCTTCTTTTACTTCAAATCTGTAGAGCATTTGATCACGATTACCTCCAATTTTTGGTGGAGGTAATTGCTGCTATTGGTGAAGGAAATGGTGCTTTAGTGTAACTCAACTTGTAATTGTGTCATGTAGCTGCAAAAGTGGCCATGTCCACTTTTCAAAAATATGTTTTTTGAAATATTGTAAGTCCATTTGACCCCCTTACTATCTCACCATAAAAAATTGCACCTATTAGAACACATTGCCTAAATGCTTTGAATGCCATATGGTTTAATTTTTAAATTTCATTTTGACTAGATGTGACAAAAATTCCATTTTTCTCAAAACATTTCTTACATTTCCATGCATGCCAACTGCTATGAATTCTCTGTAGTTACTACTGATTTTATCGAAAATATCCACAAACTACAGAATTACGGATAAGATTAAAATTTCTATGGAAATTAGCATTTCCCCTGCTGACAGTCATTTTATTTGTATTCCTTGATGACATGATGATCCAGATTTTTTTCTGCATTTCAGATTTTTGAAAAGTGTCTTATAATTATTTCTAATTCTTCTAATAATAGTGATATATATATATTTCTTGCATTATATATTCAGATATATTTTTCTTAAAAATAGAAATTTTTGATTACTTAAAATATGATGAAATATATAAATAATAATAAATTCAAAATTTTGATACAAGTCTGTTTCCGTGTGTGCGAGTGCACATGTCTGCTACCTTCATAGAGCTTCTGCTACGGACAGCCACTTTTCCAATGTTGGCAAGTATTCATTTCTTTTATGTTTGCTGGGCAACAAACATATTTATTGCATGCCACAAGTTTGACACCATTGATCCAAACATTGCAAAAACTATGTATATATCCCAATTTCAGCTCTGGCCTTTTAGATTTAGAATCAAAGTTAACCCAAATAAATGTGTGGGCCTTTTTTTTTGTTTAAGTTTTATAAAAATCTCTTACCTCCAAACGCACGTGTAAACAAATGGAGTCGCAGTCGATAGACGAGTATGCTGGAGTCACAGAGGGCGCATGCGTGTAGTCTACGTCATCAAGCGTCTTGCCTTTCAAACCTTGTCGGACAGGTGGTTCATGAAAAGCTTTCCTACGTCAATCTTGCGGGATGGTTTCCGGACCGGTTTCCTCGGAAATGCTTTCGCGGACTTGTCGTTCAAACCTTGTCGGTGAGGTAATTCATAAAAAGCTTTCCTATGTAAACCTTGCGGCAAGGGTTTCCGAAACGGTTGGTGCGGAAATGCTTCCGCGGAAAGCCTGTGGAAAGTGAAATGGCAACCTTTCCGCAACCTTCCTTGCTATCTGGGCGGAGTGAGACCTCTGGTACTCAAACTTATTGTAGAGAAGGAAATACATCCTTCTTTGTTATGCTTGCTAAGCTTCTGCGTTCCCCATGGCTCGGTGTCGCAATTGTTTATCGAGTAAGAGCGCTTTATTCATTCCTGTGGAACTCAGCTTGACACAACTACCACAGAGAAGGAGAAACAGACGTCCACTCCCATAGACACTAAGGGCAACTCACTTAACATTGCGTTCTACAGAGACGGTACGTCCCTTGTATCGGTCAGTGGAACTAACCAGACTACGTCACCGTGACATCATTCTGATACCAGAAGAAACGAAGACTATCCCTATCGTCATGACAACGATGTAAACAATTAGTTATTTATTTCAATCTCTATCGTCGCGACAACGATATGTTTTTTTTTCAAGCGATGCTTCTTAACGCAGGCTTCGCGATGGAGAGTCAGCTTAGAATTTTTGTCCATCACGAACGAAGAACATCATACCAGCGGAGGAACATCGATCCGACCACGTGACGAGACGGAAGAACGTCATATCAGCGCAGGCGCATCGATGCAGCAAAATATTACCTATACCAGTGATGGCGAACCTTTTTGAGAAGTGGGTCAAATTTTGTTCATTATTTTTTAATAATAGCCCGTGGGTCAATAAGTCAGTGTCAGCACTTGGAAGGAGAGGGGAACGAGTAGTGAAAAAAGTAACAACAATTTGGAAACACCGAAATTTTGTTAACAGAAAAAATTGACAGTTGCTTTCTTTTGTTCTCACTTTTAAAATCATCTAAACATATACGTTTCCTTTTCATTTTACAACTTTTACTTTTGTAAGTGAAGAGCAAAAATAAAGGTGGGTATAAAAAAATTGATATCAGTGGGGTGATACCATGAATAACCACACCAGTTGACACCTTGCACAGTGGCTATTTTCCGCACAAGCGCTAGAGTCACTCGACTCGTGCCTCAAGTCTCTGGAGGACCTCAAAATCTATTCGAAGGACATCGTAGTTCCAAGCCGACGGCAAATGTACGATACTGAGTACGGAACGGGTCTCAAAACAATTTTGTGTCTGTTGACTTATTTTGTCAAAATGCACCACTGGCCTCTGCCCTGAGTATTTCAATGAACAAGGAATAAAGAAAAGCACATATTAATACACATAGCCAATTAGTTCAAGAAGAGAATTGGTACATATCCTATCTACGATGCAACCAATATGCGTGCCAGGTTTATTTACTGTCAGGTGTCAGCCACACACATGTGCAGTGATACAACAGAAAATCAGTTAGCCAACGAATATATTTTTATAAATTCGACATTAGATATTAATACTTTAATTTTTTTTTAATGTTTTCGATTGTCTGTTCTCCTTTATGATATAAAAAATACGTTTATAAAAATCAATACGTAGCTCATTTCAAACGCCTTCGTGGGTCAGTGTCTGACCCAAGAGTCATACGTTCGCCACCAATGGCTTATACTCTCGCAGACTGTGTGTTTAACCATGTTGATAAGGAATGCGTGTATGCGCTCTATTAGAGAATAGACTGCAAACTTTTGTTAAAGAGAAATTTTACATAACTGCAACAAACATTGACGTTTTCAATGGTTTAGCGAATGGTGCACATGGAAAGTTGGTACATATAGAATTCAATGAAGAAAACATCGTTTGCAGAGTATGGTTGGAATTTCCTGGTTCTCCTAAGATTAGTTAATGAAGCAAGTAATTTTCGTGACCCAACACATGGACCCCGAAGGGGTCCTAATCCCCAGTAATGGTACGTTGGTGATGCCGGATCATTTCAGTTCTGGAAATTAGATGATCTGCTGCTGTTGTTGGAGGCAAAGGACGTGTGGGTGGAAGTCCATCTGGATCTTGTGGGATTGTTGCTGGAGCACTGCAAAAACTGGTGCCTGTGAAGAGTAGCTGCTGCTGTGCAGAGAACTCAGATCTTTGGATGTGATATTTTACAGTTAACTGCTCTGATAGGGAAGTGATATGCCGTTTGGAACTGCTCTTCAGAATTTTCTGGAGTTTCTGCGGAAAATATGGCAGGGGGTAACGGTCTGAAACAGGTAACACGGATAGCTATTCCTAATTTTTATCAATTATAATTACAATTATAATAAAATCTTCCGAGGTCTTTTACTTTTCGGATCGGGGGAATAATTTTCAAGTTGCTGAATGGCTTCATTATCAATTTTATCAAGATTATGATAGAATAGTAAGTAATTATCGGACGTAAGATCGCAGTGTAGACAAGCAATTTGTATTTCCTATTCACTTCCGAATCTCGTGCTATTAGAGGGGAAGTTTTCTTGAGGCTGCACGAAATTTAGTTTTTATTGCTGTAATATAATTTTTAAAGGTTAATATTTCGTCTAGTATTACGACTATATATTTGGCTTGCTGAGACCAGGGGAGTGTTTGGTTTTTAATTTTAACAATTGATTTGAGTTTTCTTCTACCCTTGGTGACATAAACTGCGTCTGTTTTATAAACGTTAAGGGCAATTTTCCATTTGATTAACCAATCGTCCAGTTTCGCTAGATGTTGGTTTAATGCGGCTGCCGTATATTTATGGTTTTTATTTTTAGCAAGAATAGCAGTATCGTCTGCTTACATACCTAATAATGTTTTATGCATTTTTGGAATGTCGTTAACATAAAGAGAGTAGAGGATCTGGAGATTTTTTTTTCCTCCTTGTGGAATACCTGCTCTCATCATTTTGGCTTCGGAAATGCTGTTACCAATTTTAACTGCGAATTTTCTCTCTTCGAGGTAAGATTTTAGAAGCTGCAGTAATTGGGGTGGAGTTTTGTATCTGATGAGTTTATGGATTAGTCCTTGGATCCAGACTCTATCAAAGGCCTTCTGTACGTCTAGGAAGACCGCTCCAGCGCATTCACCTTTTTCAAAACCACTCGTAATATACTCGACTACTCTTAGAAGTTGGTGCGTTGTAGTTAAGGTTTTCCTAAAACCAAATTGCTCCGGACAAAGGATTTTGTTTCCGACAAGATGCTCGTTTGATTTTTCTAGAATGAAGTTTTCAGTTAGTTTACTGAATATTCTGAGTAGCCAGATTGGCCGATTGGCAGAGGGCTGAATGCATTTGATATTATCAATTTGGTTATTGGTGAGTGGGGGAGGAGAAATTTTCTGCAGATTTTTTGAACTCCTTTTCCGTCTCTCTGTGAGATAGGTCGTTTAATGAGAATTGTTTCTCTAGACCTAGGGCAATAGTTTCGGCCTTGATAGAGTCTGAATATGCAAATCCGTTTTCTCCCAGTAGCGCTGGGATTTTCTGCGCTTTCTTACGCATTATCTTTGCTTTTCTCCAAAGCGTACCGTCTTCTGTGTTCAACGCTTTAAGTTTTTCGGTCTGATCTTTCTGTCTACTATTCTTATCTATTCTTTTGAGTAATTTCTCCATTCTGTTCAATTCCGTTTTAATTAATGGGTTCCTTAGTGTTTGCTAAGCTTTTTTCGTTTTGTTGCGCGTTTTAATCAAATCTTTAATATTTACGTGGATATATGTTGCAGTTGATTTTTTGACCGTTTTAGTCGCGAATCTGTGCGCTTTTCGGTAAATTTTTTCACTGCATCTTCAATATCTGTATTGCTGTTTATTTTAAAGGGTCTATAATCAATTTGATTTTTTAGGTAATTTTGGAATTTGGTCCAGTCCGTATGCGTACTCACACTATTATGCGGTGTCGTAAATTTAGTTGAAATGTTAATTTCACTGGGTTGTGGTCGGAATAAAGTTCTGGAAGTGAAATAATCGAGAAGGGGCGAATGAAGTCTTTAATTACTGCAAGATCTAAATTGTTTGCTGAGCTGAAACCGAATCTTGTTGGGTACGGTGGGGCAATAATTTCCACTCCCAGTACTTGAGTGAATCTAACTAATTAAGATTAGTTGATAGATGGATTGGCCACAATTACCATAAAATGCCAATTATTTTGCTGATGATTTTAACGTTAATAATATTGCGGATAAAAAAAATCAGAGCCACTTGTAAAATCTCTTTTTAATGAATTTAATTTGACTAGGAACAGTAATCCAGCAGTGTCGACGTCAAAGTTTCACACAACCATTGATGCAGTTTTTTCGAGATGTATTAGTACAATAGAATCGCAGACATTTGCATCATATTTCAGTTATCACAATCCGATTGTTTCCATGATAGAATGTGATGATTATATTATATTTTTTTGTTTCAATATACTAATTAATAAAAATGTAAATAATTTTTTGTCAATAACTGCTTGTGTGCCTTATATTTTTTTTTTATCTGTTTTAGTTATAAATTATAAATCAATAAAGAGTTTTGGTACATTTGTACTTACTATCATTATTATAAGAAAAATAATCATATCATTTTTAAGTCTTTTGTTTCATTTGGGGGAGGGAAGTGAAAGAAAGAGAAACAGAGAGAGAGAGAAAGAGAGTGTGTTTTTACAATTATACATTAAATTATATAGAAAAGCGTAAGGAGCTTCGCTTCTGCCGTGCGTCCACTCACCGACACACCACTTTTTTATTGTATTTTGAACTCGTATTTCGACGATTATGAAATTTAAGAATAGCTAATTTCTTTTCATATACTGTTAATTTTACAGCCTGAGTCACGTAATTCAAAATTAACGGTTTTTCTCAAAAAATTAACCTTTTCTTTAATACAGAAATTAAAAGTAATTATGGAACATCATTTTTTAAAAAATAGTTCGCCTATTTATCGAGTACCAATAATTTAAAACATCTGGTTATATAATTTAAGAAGAATAGAGTACTTTTCAAATTAATGAATTATATTTATTCTTTTTTGAGACCTTTTTTCAGATCATAATTTCTTTTAATTGAAGGAAATTAATTTTTGTTGATTATGTTAATATTATAATATCTATTTCAGAATATTTTGAAACTAAACAATAAATTAGTCTCAAATGAATTCTCATTCATTCTTATTCAGGATACAAAAATTGATGGAATGTAATTTCCACATAGAAAATTCATTTGTGATTTTTTTAAACTCTGAGGGAAATTAATTTTTGTTGAATAAGTTAATATTATACCATGTCTTTCAGAATATTTTAAAACTTCAACAATAAATTGGTTTTAAATAAATTCACATTCATTATTATCCAGGATTCAAAAATTCATGGAATGTAATTTCCACACAGAAAATTCATTTGTGATTTTTTAAAAAACTTTACAAGAAAATAATTTTTGTTGATTAAATTAATATTGTACTATTTCTTTCAGAATATTTAAAACATCAATAAATGAGTTTTCAATTAATGCACATTCATTTTTATACAAGATACAAAAATTTATGGAATGCAATTTCCTTAGAGGAAATTCATTTGTGAAGTTAATTTTTCTGAATTTTTTCAACCCAAATAAAAAATTAAATGACTTTATTTGATTTGGACCAAAATGCTCTAACAAATGCCAAATACTCAAAATAATCTCACAGTATTTTATTGAACAAACAATATTAATTACAAAACATTGCAAATACATAACATTTCTAAGAAACACTGTCTAGAACCAGAGTGATTTCCTATATATAGTATAAAAATATTCAATATTAGAGGTGTAATAAAAAAGAACAACCAAGAGCTGAACATAATGGAATGATCCTTCAAACACAAATAACCGACAAAATTCATTCTACTCAGCATAGGAAAATGTTCAATTATGAAACTGTAATTTTTGATTAAATAATAAAAGGAGAATTTTTCTTTTTTGGAAAAAATATTTGTAAGTTTAAATATAATGAAATCATCAAAAATATCATAAAAATCAAAAATTACAAATGCAAAACATATTTAAACTTCTTTTTAGAACATCAGTTAATTTCATATCGTTGTTCATAATTTGATATTTTCTTAATCATTATTCTAACAAAGAATTTAAAAAACTTATCCTCTTCCTCACTTTTTTCTCTAGATGATTATTAGAAAACTCTATGGCCACTTTGCTTGAAATAATGAATTTTTGATTTATACCATCTCTTCAGAGAAATAAATTAAAATTATAAATAAACACATACCATTTATACAAATTGACGAAATTTTTAAATATATATTGTGTTGCCCATTTCACACCAGATTTACTAATATCATGTTCTTAAAAAAAATATTTAAAAACTCTATGATTTTCAAAATTTTAAGAATTATTTATAAGGAACATTTTAGATTCTATACATTCATGATACTACAAATTTTTTTTAGTACAATAACCTCAAATATTAGATGAAACATTTTCTTCTCAGTCTCCAGAGCTTATAACATGAAATAATTTTTTTTCCTTGAAGGAACTGAAGTTAGTTTGGGTATATGCATCATGAATTTGGCATTTTTTTAAAGATCATAGCCTTTTATATATAAAAAAAAAAAATAGAAAAGGGGGAATTTTTTAAAAAATAACATTTGTTGCTTAAAGGGTATAATGATAACTTAGAAACTGACTCATTGTAAGAGTACACTTTAAAAGTTCAAAATTTATTTCATCAAATTCACTAAAAAATAGGTGCAGTATTAAAGCATGTACTCAAAGTATGATCAACAGGATCATGTGAGGAGAATATAAATAAGTTCATCTAAACATAAATTATTTTACACTTTTAAGACAAAGTTCTACAAAATCATACTGCATTTTATATGATCAGCCATACTAAAGAAAAACAAAACAACTGCAACACTGACTGACTGCCTGAGAGAACAAAAAAATGTATAGTAGATTCCATTTATATAACACAAAGACACACCAATTAATTTTTATTAAAGATACCACTTCATTGTCATACATAAATATTATGAATAAAATAATCATCTTCAGCCATTAACAATTTTCTTATATGAAGCTGTGTTAATTAAAATAGATAAAAATAACTGAACTAGTATTAGCTAATATGCCTATTAAAAATCTTCTTTCCTTTTATTTACACAAATCAGCGTGAATATTTTAATTTTCATCTGGAAAATCTATGTTAGAAATAAATACTAATAAAAAATAATAAGAATCTTCTTAAAATGGAATTGTAGTTTGCATAAGGATGCTATACTAAGATACAGAATTATTTCTAAAATACTAGTAGCTGTATGTAAGAATAAATAAATGTAAAAATTAACCAGACTTGAGATTTTTAATCAGTTCATTTTATTCTATTTCACAGTAGGTATTTGTAAAAAAGTTTGCATCGAATATAACTACATATACTTAATGCACATCTCAATAGTACTTCAATTTAGATCACAAATAACAGCAACAATTTTCATACCATAAAATCCGACTCCAAATTAAATAATAAAACATAAAATCTTACATAAAATCCTACTCTTCAATATCAAAAAATGCTCCAAAATTTATCCTTTAATATCTACCATATAATTATAAAAGTATTATTTAGAATGTTCAGCGATTTCAATATTAAATTACTGATAAAAGAATTATTAATTGTAAATTAACTTTCACAGATCACAATACATAGCAATGATAATAATAATAATAATAATAATAATAATAATAATAATAATAATAATAAGCTTTTCGGACAGTAATTAGCCACGGTCCCATTGATATCTCTTAAGATTGTTATAATTACCAAATCATTTTATGTAGCAAAAAATCTATCAAAATACAGCACTATAAATATTTTTAAGGATTCATGCATATTGTGTCAGATAATGATAAGAGCATTTTAAAATGCTTCAGCGATTGCACAAAGATAAGACGAAGTTCATTATTTTATATACAAAAACGAAAAAAAGTCATTAAAATCACAGAAATTTTTCATTTATTTAAATAAACTCTGATAAAAATTTTGAAACACATTTTAAACTTAACGTTCTTATCTCCAGGGATCTTCAATAGGAGTTTAATAAAAAATTCAATTTTGTATCATCTCCTATCGATTTCTGAGTAAGGTATTTGCCATAATTCTAAAACAGAAATCAGATCATAATAAATAAATTTCTGAATATTTGACACGACGGTGCTTTAAAATTCCATCCAACAAACCATCATGACCGCATTTCCTCGATATATGGCGCTGCGTTATGTTTTGTAGTTCTCACTGTCGAGGACAAGGGGCGCTGTAATCGTTTACCTCACCCCGGAATAACACCTATAAATATTTTTCTCTGTGACAACTACAAGTAGCTACTTTTAGGATCGTCAGGCTAACCGATGTGGTCAACCTTTAATAATATATTTGGTGTGGAAGTTAAAATTGGAGAGGGGTAATCCTTGAAATCTGCGAAAATTTTATATGCAAATTATCGTAAAAATTATATTGGTAATGTGGTGGTAAGTGAGTGCTAGTGTAGTAAGTTAACCACGCTCTTTAAACGATTTCTAATGAATTTTGCCCCAATTCCTTACAAATTCTAAAGTATTTAAAGTTTAATGTCGACCATATGACGTGAAATCTATTCTTGGTTTTGCATATAAAATAAAACCTTTGAAGTACAACAGAGAGAACCACTTTCCTTATAAATAGAGTGTTCATTTTTTCTGAATGTTCTAGGAATTGTTGGTGAGAAGCTAGGAATTCTCTTTGCGCTTTTGGGTAGTTTACACCGCAGAGAAAGAGTACCAGAGGTCTCACTCCGGAGTTTGGTTAACTATCGCAACGCCACCTACGCTGGAAAGTGTTTGTGAGGAGAACTACAAACCATAACACGGCGCCATTTATTGTATATCGAACGAAAAGCAACCAAAACCACCATGTTGGGTTGCGGGTTTAATTCTTGCTGCTGCTTTTCAAATTCCCCTGATTATTTATTATGCAAAATCTTTATTTTTTTTGTTTTACAATTCTTCAATGCAGTGCTAATTTCTTGAATATCATTTAAAGTAGTCATTTTAACAAAATAAATGCTACTTACCCCTTTAATAAGAAACGATATAATCCGGTTTCGTAAATAATCAACTTAATGTCCACTTTTACAGTTTTTTTTTAATCCACAGAGCCGCAAAGTTATTATTATTATTTTTTTACAAAGTTTCAGTTCACGAAATTTTCACAGTCTTAGAGAATGATTCCACACTTCACTATATACCCTTCTTATTGATCATGTTCATTCATATCAATCGTCAACAATTATTACGTTCTATCCAACTTCTGAATTGTGGGTGATGGGATGGCCGACTACTGGCCACAACTTCTTTCCATTTAAATATTTAATGATGATTTAAAATAACAGTTAGATGACTAATTAAGATGAAATAATTAACTATTTACAGAAGATCAACACAAAGAAATTATAGCTGTAGGGTTACACATATTCTCGTCGTTACAATCGTCTTTTGGAGTAAGCGTCATTTTCCAACATCGCGTCATCATCTAAGGGGTCTATACTGGTACCCCCGGTTGGATTGGGCGTTGGGTTGGGTTCCGCACGTTAAAAACGGAACCTAACCCAACTCCCAACCCAACCGGGGGTACCAGAATAGACCCCTAATTTTAATTGCAAACGCGATTTATTGAAGGGAGCGCGGGAAATACGTGAGCTTATACAGAGGCTCGGATTATTAAGTAGGCAAAGTACGGAACTGCCTAGGGGCGCCGCAGCTTTCGTGGGCATTAAGATTTATTTATTTATTTATTGCTATACTTTCAAACTGTTATTTAATTTACAAAAGCCATGCACTCGAACTTAATAAAATTAAAATCAAGTAACGTTTAAATTTTGGAATATTATTCTGGCAATATTCCTAATTAATTACTTTCTGCAATTTTTATATTATGTTATTTAATAATTTTAAAAAATATGTTGCATTATTATTTTTCAATATCTGATCCTATGATTAAAAAGATAGTATGTAGATTGTATTTAAAATATTTGTCACTTTTTCTTACTATTTTGTTTAAAATTATTTTTAATTTTGCATTTTTTATAGGCAATATACTGAAATAAACGTTCTTGAAAATGATCCGCAATTAAATGTTTTGCGCTATTTCATTGTGTAAAAATCTGCTATTTAAAAATGTTTATAGAGATAAAATTAAGATAAAAACAAAAATATCTAGTTTGGGAAGGGGGCCTCGAAACTTGCATTGACTGTCGGCCTCTAGAGGGCTTAATACGACCCTTCTAATACTGATGGTTGAAAATTTATTTTCAGAAAATAATATATGAGGAATATTTACAAAATAAGAGAATACATTCACAAAATTTAGTTAAAAAAAACAACTTTTGCTTGTGTGATAAAAATTTCTGCCTTTTTGTTTTAACAAAAATTATATGCTTTAGAAATTTTTCATACTACAATATTTTAATAAAATGAATAAACTTTATTTATTGATTGATATATATATTTTTTTACTTTTCTTTAAATTTCGAAGGTTCTTTGATTTTGGATTCAAGACATTTAAAGAAAGTATGAAAATAATTTCAAATTAAGTGACAAGCATTTTTAGCGAAATAAATTGTTTATTTAACGTGGAAAATTAAACTACATTACTTTTGCTGCAGATGGTAAGACCAATAGATTCGTCCCCATTAATAAAGTAGTTTCATAGCTTACTTTACACTGAAATGTCAATGTAAAAAATGTCTTATTAAACAATTAGATCTTTCAAATTAAGAAATTACAAATTTCAAATTAAGCAATTAAATCTTTCAAATGAGCAATATATTATATATATAGTATCCTTTTATTCTCATTTCTGTAAAAAAGATCCAGAATGAAGACTTTGGAAGTACGTTGATAGGGTTACAACGTTTGCTGCTACTCAAGAAAAATAAAGAATTAATGTTCTTATATGTAATATAAACAACATAAAAGAAGAATTTTTTAATTTTTCTATTTCACAATTGATTATTTTTTACTATTTGTCATTTCTATAAAAGATTCTAAAAATACATTTGTAATTAAGGTATCCGCATACGTTCGAAAACCCATTTTTGACCGAAAATCATAATTTTTTTTTAATGTCTTATCTGAAAGCCTATTGTTTTTAGTTTTCAAAACAGCTTTTATTTTACATCTAAGATGATCAGAAGTGAAATTAGAGACATTTTAGTAGAACTTGACAGTTGAAAATGGAGTGGTAAATAATACGATAAAGGAGCATTTTTCATTCTTTTTACTTAAGATATTTAAATTTTATTGTTTATTTTTGTTTTATACTATTTTACATATATCAGGTATTATTTTGAAAGATTTTCAGTGTGAATTTCTTTGTTTTCTATGACGTTGTTGCAAATTTAAGTAATTTTGAATCATTGCAGTATCTGGATTCTCCGTTAATGATGTAATTTTTGATAATAAACGTAGGAAAAGTACATAAATTGTACTTATGATCAATATCAATCACTATAAGTATCTCTAGATCAACTAATAGGCATTATAAAGTTATTTGACTGAAAAACAATATTCAAATCTATCGATGGCGGCTGAATGATAGAAAACGATAATGACACATAAGGCTCAAGAAAACGACTAAAAAAAGAATTCCAATCAGAATTTTTTTAAAATTGTGCTAAGCTGGCAAACACTAAGGACTAGCCTACAAAACTGGGGAGTATTGAAGAAAAAATCTTTTTTCTTCTCATTGTAAATTAAAAACATAAACTTTAAACTCATTTTTCTCGAAATGTGATTTTTTGCTAAATTTTCATTTTTCAAACACGATAACTAAAATTCAAATTAAAATATCCGTCTCAAATTTGGCATACACATTATTTATTTATTTGGTTCATTACTAGGTAATGAACCAAAATATAAGTGAAATAATGCTCCATTAAAAAGTTATGTATCTTTTATAAGGTCTGAAAAAAGGCCACAATTCTTTAAAAATTCATGATTTCACACTAAAACTCTTATAATTTACATGTTTTTAGATACATTGCAAAACTTTTGCTTCAGGACCTAGCCAATAGTTGAAGGATTATATAAGCAAAAGGATTTATCATTCTGAACATTTCTTTTTGAACGAGGGTGTTTGAAAAAAGGTCAAATTTAGTGCAAAAAAAATCTAAGTTTTTTCAAATTTTTTAAAATATATTTAATTCATTTAACTTTTTTCTATGATTTATTAAGTTTTAACATAAATGTCATATAAAAATACAAAAATATTGCTTCAAATATCATTATTTAAAAAAAAGGCCTCCGAACGTAGTCGGATACCTTAAGATGTTAGTTTTATTTAATATGAAAATACTCGCAGTGTTTCTTCTGAAATTCAATTTAATAGAGAGGCATTTTGACGAAGAGGAAAGTGCTATACCGTTATTAAATCGCTATCGCTACGTTTAACAAACCCAGCGTTTTGCCGATAACTCTATCTCAAAACCAAATCACCAAATTTCAACCGAAATTTTTTAGCCTCAGTCTATTTAACTTGAAATTACTATCTTCTAGAGTTTAAGTTCTAATTTCTTTTGAAAAATAAAGTATATGGTTACGGAAACTCATCCCCTAATCTAAATTACACGCCGCACTAACGTATCTTCCCAAATATTTTTGTCAACCAAAATCGTTAACGTTTTAAATTAATTTAATACAATAAAATAAGTCTGCCACTCATCTAATTTATTATTTTTTAAGCCGATAGCTATTTTTCAAAGCAAATATTATATAAATTATATATAATTATGTATAACTAGGGGGTTACACCCCCTATTCGCTCCACTCGTCAACCCCCAAGAATCACGTTGTGATTCTTTTGGGATCACTACGTGATCCCAGCTCGCTTCGCTCGCTCGCCGTACAGTTATGACTGTCTGCTAGTAAAAGGAAATTATAAATACATTAATTACTAAAAGTAAATTTTAATTATTTGATATAGCATAAACTTCTGACATTTTTTCAGCAATTAATAATAAATTAAATCATCAAATTTCTAAAATTAAAATAAAAATAAGTTCTATTTCTAAAATTAAATATATATATATATATATATGTAAATGTTTCAAAGAAATTTGAATGCTAAAATGTATAATTATAAAATGTTTACAAATAGAACTTATTTACATAATCAGAAATCAGGCATTTAAAACTTCTTGGTACACAAAATTGAATATTTCTTCAACAGTTTCATTAGCCCTAACTTTATTCCAACAAATTTCTAAATTTCCACTCTTCTCAATGAATTATTGTTCAAAAAAGCTTCGTCAGATGTATACACACTCACTGCAATAATTATTTAGCCAAGGGAGTTATAACTTTTCTCTCTGGGTAGTTATTTATGTGTTGAAACTTCAGAAAGTTTGAGTTACGAAAGATTATTTAACCCATTTCACAAACTTTTAGCTTAAAAAGCACAGTTTAACGTGGCAAATGGCTTTAAACATGTTAAGATTCACTATTCAAAATTAAAAACCATAATAAATATTTACTTTTACCTTTTTAAAATTAACAAAATAGCCTATTTTGAAAATTTTGAAAAATTTCTAAAATTCTTGCTTTTTACACCAAAATTTTAAACATGCTCTTTTTTCACTGATATTTTGATCAGAAAAGCTTCGCCACATGTATACACACTCACTGCAATAATTATTTAGCCAAGGGAGTTATAACTTTTCTCTCTGGGTAGTTATTTATGTGTTGAAACCTCAGAAAGTTTGAGTTACGAAAGATTATTTAACCCATTTCACAAACTTTTAGCTTAAAAAGCACAGTTTAACGTGGCAAATGGCTTTAAACATGTTAAGATTCACTATTCAAAATTAAAAACCATAATAAATATTTACTTTTACCTTTTTAAAATTAACGAAATAGCCCTTTTTGGAAATTTTTAAAAATTTCTAAAATTCTTTCTTTTTACACCAAAATTTAAACATGCTCTTTTTTTTCGCTGATATTTTGATCAGAAAAGCTTCGCCACATGTATAAAAGAACAGACTCCCACTAAAATCCCACAACTGTATTCCTGTATGTCGGCAACTTCGCTCTGTGCACAGAAATGCTTGATTCTATTTTGTTCATTGCGATTGGATCGTATTATGAAAGATTCCGCAATAGTTTCATTAGACCTATCTTGACGATTTCGATTTATTATTGAAACTGACGAAGTTAAACTCATTTTGAAAAATTTTGATGTCCCAGATCAAATCAATCGCTAATTCGATTGTAAACAATCTAAACTCGCGAGCTGTTGCCAAACGGTGATTAAGAAATTCGACCGTTTTTTGTCGCCACGTAAGAGAATTATATATATAGATAGACGCTTCTAAGCCTATAGGCTTAGAAGCAACTGTTGGTTTTTATGTATTAATCATTATTATTATTATACATTGAAAAAAACAACTAAATGTCAAATGTTGATTTAATTTAGTTTCCATAGAGTATATAACGTTCAAATATCTCGCTGCTACGAAAACAATTCTTAAACAGGTGGGTTCGAAAGGAAAACCACAAAATGGTTAAAAGGGAAGTGATTAAACTTCTACTATCACAATAAATTGCTTATTAACTCGAAACATACTACACTAGTGCAAAAACTTAGTATTGAGATACAGCCAATTTAGACATTTAAATCGTTATTAAAAATAGTGAAAAATATTTTAACGACTTCTAACTCCTACAGTAAGTCTACTGAGTTCTTGATAACTAGTTTATATCATGAAATAATTAACTGGAAGTTCTAATTGGCTGCAATAGTCCATCAAAGAGAACTTTTGTGGGCTTATTGACTTTTGCATGCAAAAATGTCTACTGCGTCTATGTATTCTTTTGAAACAGTAATAATTATTTAATTGAACTTTTTCCTTACAGCCTCAGTTGGATATATTTTTATAAGTAAAAGTTATACATTCAGTACGTTAAAATATAAAAATATATTATTATTTATAATTTAATTTTTTTTCTGAATTTAGTGACTTTTACCTGCCAGAGAATAAACTGTGTTTATGATATCTTTTGAACCATTAACAATTGTTTAATTGAACTCATGTGTTTACAGCATCAAACTGATTTATTTTTAAAAGATAAACCTTGATAATGTTAGTACGTAAGAATTAATTATGAATTTTAATTTATACTAACATTTCAGCCTATTACAATGCATCAGCTAATTACATTAAAGTTTTCTTTAATATCAAGTTACGTTAAATGCCGAAAAGGAAAAGTGAACTTTTATTAAGAAAAAAAAAAACTCCCCGCTTTTGAAAAGTATTACTAATACACCGCCATCAGAAGCCAAAAAATAATTTAAAAATGATCAAAATTACAAAACAAGTTCCCTCATTCCTTCTCCCGAGAAGGGAGAGGGATAATCCAAGTCTATACCCCGTCCCCTCATTTCTGGTATTATGTGTAACACAATACTGCTCCTTCACAAAGAGAGATGAAACAACAGCGCATGCGTCCCGAACTGCACCCCTTCAGAAGAAAGAGACATCCCCCGGTGACGTAGAGAGTCACAAGCAAGTCGAACTTAACAGCTTCAAATCGTTCGATCGAACGAAAGAGCCTAAATCGTTCGTTCGCGAACGACCGGGTCAAGATGGTGAACGCCAACTTTGAGTCGAATCTTTCAACTGAACGGGTTTTCCCATCACTAGACTGACGAATTCTGGTCAAATCCGCTAGAGGCCGCCTCTAGCGGATTTGACGTTTTAGACCTAGGCGATTATAGCGACGATGGCCATGGCAGTTTAGAAATTTATAAATAAAACTTCACTTTATTTTAAAACTGGTAAATAATATATACATATTGTGGAAATGTTTTTAATGCAATTTAAATTTTTTTGAAAACTTGCAACTGATATACTACTATATATATGTGGATTTCGTGCCCGAGCATTAATAACCCATGCCTTTATAAGTTGCTTCTACTGTTTTTTAAGTGAGTGAGCCTTGTTTGGCACTAACTGCAAACAAACAGATCGTATTTCTGCACTTTTTGTGAGAATAAAAAAGTAACATAAAATTAAACTACTTTTATTTTCAATATACAGGGTGGCTCAGAAAAGATGGGAAAAACTTTAAGGATAGAACAGGCAGATAATAAGCATCCAAAATCACATAGGAACATGGGTACGCAATCGCCATCTGTAGGCAGCAGATGGCATTTAAAATAAAACAGCGCTATCCAATATCTTTCTGAATCTTAAAGGTAATGAAATGGAATTTTTATAGATGTGAAAGAAAAATTACGCTACCTTTCGATCATACGCAGAAAAAATTTATTTATTACCACAAATTCTCGTATATTCTTTAATGTTCAAAGTATTTACTTCGAATTTTAAAACAATGCTTCTCTAACATACTTTCACGTATTCGGTATGATTCATACAATTTCGAAGAAAACTCCGCAAGTTATAAGCAAAAAAAACAGTGTAAATATTTGGGATTTTTCAAAGAAACCTTTATATCTTCCCGAATATTCTTGCTGTTTTCACAAAAATGCATGTAAATATTGGGCACACCACAAAAAAATTTCAAACTATTATCAGCTTTCTTTTAAGCGGGTTGAACTGAAATCCTTTCTCGATTTCATCGATTTCTAGTTGGTCCTCTAAATACTCTCGTGACCGAATCTTCGATGTAAATTGTGATTTAAATTTATTCTTTATATGGTCGTATTTCGAGGAAAAGACATCCAGACTTAGAGAAGAATCCTTAATGAATACTGAAATAAAAATTATTAAACTCATTTTAAAAATTAATAATAATTATTTACTTTAATATATTTAAC
The DNA here is from genome assembly GCA_013235015.1 of Araneus ventricosus. Taxonomy (NCBI): domain Eukaryota; kingdom Metazoa; phylum Arthropoda; class Arachnida; order Araneae; family Araneidae; genus Araneus; species Araneus ventricosus. The sequence continues at coordinate 128,648 of BGPR01001007.1, read as the reverse complement.
ATTTTTATTTTTTCATTTAGTATATTTAACCTTATTTATACACAACTCCGTTTACTCATTTAACTATATGGCTTGAAATTGTTTGTGTCGTGCAGCCATAGAGTGGCAGAATAATAAACTATTTTTGTCCCAATATCCTCGAAACGAATTTTTTAGTTTTTCCATTTAGAACACTTGTAATTATGAGGTATTAGGTGAGGTTAGTATTGGAGTTATTTTAAGTTCTTCTGATGATAAACTAGATTTAGAAAAGTATTTAAATCAAATGAAATATTGAATTTCTCAGAAAAACTTTTAAAAAGGAGTTTTTTTCATAAATGTACGGGGACGTTTATATAAACTCTGTATTATCATAAAATTTTTATGGGAATTAATTCAGCATATTTTGAATGAAAAATTAGATTTTATGAATGGGGTTATTGACCCGTTATGTGCCACAACTCTATTATTTCATTTTTTTAAATTACATTAATATGATAACATGATTGAAGTATGAAAGAAAACAATATTTATGAAATTTTTAAACTACTGATTAATTTGCTTTTAATTATAATTAATCGTCTTTTTAATTAGAAGAATGAGTTTTATTGGATTTGTACATTTTATAGCATTCAGTTCAACAATTAGATGCAACAATCAAAGCTAAAAATTGCACGGTTTATGTGATAATAAAGAGATAACAAGCTTCCCCCAAAAGAGACAATGGCGGATAATAAGTAAACAGATTTAAACGTTTAAAATATTGACTTTGGATTCCCGATGAGTGCTAAGAGTTGTATAAAATTCCTTGATGATGAATATGACATCTTTAAGGGCATGAGACAATGCAGAATTAGAAATCTGAATTAAAACTTTAAGGTGCAATTTTATCACTGAACGTTTAAATAATTATACTGTCTGTATCAAATCATATTCATGGGAAGACTCAAATCAGATTATAAAAACCAAAAGTGATGCCTGTCTAAGTGTAAATACTGAAAATTTTTGCGATGTGAAAATTCTTGCAAAGCATTAAATTCGTAATTTCAAATAAAAAACAACAGTCCTATGGGAAAAAATGAAATGGAAGGAATATTGAATTCGATATTCCTTCCATTTGATATTCCTCACATAAAACCTGCGAATAACGTTTAATTCGTAGGTAAAGTAACTGTAAACAATCACTTCAGTTATTTATACTAAAAATTGACATGGAATATTAACTCCAATCAATAACTAATGCAGGTAATTAAATATCTCAAAAATGAACTAATTTAAACGAGTTTATTATTTTTTATTTAATTAAAAATGTATTATTTATTTAAAATATTAATAATTAATTTTAAAATTAATACAAATTATTGAGATTTAAATTATATTGATAATAATAATTCTTAATATTGTTAAGAAGTTTCAAAAATAAAAAGTTAATTATAATCTTGGGCAATAATTCAGCAGAGTGGACTGGTCCAACCCATCATTAGACTACTTGCATCATAACCAGCGGCGAATTACTAATCCTTTGACTGGGATCCATACGAAAAGATTTTAAAGTAACAATGTCAAAAAAATATATATATAGATAAAAATCCTATTTATATATATATGCAAAAGGAAGCATCAAATTTCGGAGATAAAAACAGGCATGAATTTGAAAATGTTTAATTTAAAGTGGATAGTTCTGATATTGGAGACTCGGGGCGCTGCGATCGCTTATAAAATTCTGGAGTGAGACTTCTAATGCTCCTTCTCTGCTGTCCGACCGATCACCAGACCATTGAAAGCAGCGGCAAATAATTAGTCCTTTGTAAAGGGATGAGTATCCTTTCTTTTTCTTAACACGCTCGGCATCTAGTAAAGATATAATTCTATAATTCTATAATTTCCAGATAAAAACAATTACTTATAAAACTTGACTTGAATTGGATACCTTTGAGTCTTAGAGCCAAGGCACTTCTACTCAGAATGAGTGCTTAGTAGAATTAGAGGAACATAGAATGAACCTGTGGTGATTCAGATGGTAAAGAAACAATAAAACCTGTCAGGCGATTGAGGGAGTGGGATTAAAAAATGCAATAATTAAGAATTGGAGAAACAAAAAATTTAGAATTGTATGAGGCTGCAAGCATGGTCAAATTTTGGTGGTTTGAGGGGGGTGGCCCATTTTGTAGTAGCGAATGGAAAGGGATATCTTCCATTGTCGTGAACATAGTTTAGCTGTTCCAGAACTGTAGGGTTGGTGTGTTTTATAATTTTTTAAAAGAAGTTTCTAGAGAGTTCTTTGATAAAGTCATCAACAGTTTGAATTTTCAGATCGTTGTGAATGGGGAACTTCAGCATTTTTTTTTTAATTTTTTAAATCGATTTAAATTGCTTCGAAACGCAAAATAACATTAAAAAAAATTCTAGGCAGTTTTTTTTTTTTTTAAATTTGCAATCAAAGTTCGCCTCTCAGAATTCGCGGGAAAAACTATCCATTTTGGCGCGAAACGGGTCTTACGTCACAGTTGCCTGACAGGGGAGACACACGCTTCCTTCCCGTTCACCTCTATAGAGATTCTGTTTTTTTCTTCTATATTTTCCGACTATCGCATCAGATAAAATAATGTCGGCAAGATACAAGTATTGTGTTGTTCTTAAATGTAGTAATACAACTCTAACGGCACCGATCTTGAATTGGATGGCTATGAGTTTTAGTGCCTAAGACACTTCTACTCAGAAGGAGCGCTAAGAGAATAAGAGGAACATAGACTTTACCAATGGTAATTCAGATGAGAAACGTGTGAAAACCTGTCAGGCAAATAAGGGGGATGGGTTGGAAGAATGAATGCAAAAGCAGCGATGGGAGAAATAGAGCAGGGTGCAGCGGGGCAAGGTAACAAGGACAAATTATGGAGGCTTAAAGGGGTGGACCATTTCGTAGTGGCATAAAGAAAGGCATATTTACCATTATTATGGGTATAATTGAGTTGATCCAGAACAGCAGGGTTGGTGTGGTTTACAAGTTTTTGGAAGAAGTTCCTTGAGAGGTCTTTAATAAATTCGTCCATAGTTTGAATCTTCAGACCGTTGTGGATCTGTTTTTAACGTACCAGGGAGAATTGACCATGATTCTGAGGATTTTGTTTTGTAGGATTTGTGCTTTTTTACGGTTGGAGGGTGATGCGAGGCCCCAAATTTGGGCTGCATATGTGAGGATAGGTCTCAGAACTTGTTTGAACAGTAGCAATTTATTTTCCAGTGCAGGGGGGATCTTCTTCCAATAAGTGGGATGAGCAGTGGACTTTGACCCAGAACTTCTCTGTGTTCTATTTAAGATGGCTTCTGAAAGTGAGCTTGTTGTCAAGGATTAGCCCAAGGTACTTAACCTCTTTGTCCCATGTGAGATCTTCGTCAAAGAACGAGAGTGTTTTTAGTTCTTTCCTGGAAGTGTCTTTTCGGAACATGACTGCATGGGTTTTGTCTGTGTTGATGGCAACACGCCAAAGCGTGTACCAGTTTTCAATGTTGTTTAGACCTTTCTGAAGGGTGTGGATGACATAATTTATGGTGCTACCTTGTGCTAAGATGGCAGTATCATCCGCTAAGAAGCAATTCATGATTTGGTTGGTTTTGGAGAAATCAGAGGTGTAGATTGTATAGAGTAGTAGACTAAGGATGCTTTCCTGTGGAGTTCCGGCTTTTAAATTTCCATTATCAGAAAGCGTGTGATTGAGTTTGTCCCGGAATGTCCTGTTTCTAAGGTAGTTTATGAGGATGACTATGAGGTAGTTAGGAATTTTGAACTGGAAAAGCTTGTAGATCAGACCATTATGCCACATTCAGTCAAATGCTTTACGGACATCAAGAAAAACTCCTCCAGTGTAGAGTTTGTGGTTAAAACCTTGGGTGACGGTGTTAGTTACCCTAAGTAATTGATGAATGCAGCCATGACCTGCCCTAAAACCGTACTGTTCGTTTGGTATGATGCTAAGATCATGACATTATTCTTTTAGTCTTGAGAGGATAGTTTTTTCGAATATTTTGCCAATGTTGCTGAGGAGGCTGATGGGGCGATAGTTTCCTGGAAGTTTATGATTTTGCCCTGGTTTGGGGAACATTAGGACATGAGTTGTCTTCCAAATAGTGGGGAAATAGTTGCAGAGGAGACATTTGTTAAAGATTTTAGTGATGAAGGTAATTGCATCGGTGGGAATTTGTTGTAATGCTTTGTTAGGAATGCCGTCTGGTCCAATAGCCTTCCTGGGATTGATTTTCTTAAGAAAGGATAAGATTTCTTGTGGCGAGGTGAGCTTGATGTTAGAACTAGGTTTAGGATTATCGATGTATCTACGGATTGCTCTATTGACTTCAGCTATGTGAAGATCATCATACGGTTCAGGGTTAGTTTAGAATGAGTTCTCCAAGGAATATTTGAAGGCGTTTACCTTTCCCAGTGGGGTGTATTTAATACCATCAGTGTCAAGTATGGGTGGGATTTGGATGTACTTGCTAGAGAACTTCCTGGCTGCAATGTAGATTGAATTATCTTCTTGGTTTAAATTTATAAGCCACTCCTTCCAACTATCTTGATCATAGTCTCTGATTTCCCCTCTTATTTGATTTGTAAGGCGGTTTGCAGTTCTTCTATATCTTGGGTCGTATGTTTGTTGCCATCTCTTTCTAATTTGATTGCAAAGGGTGATCTTCTTAACGATATTAGGCGGAAGTTTTCAGTAGTTACCATTAATGAGTTTAGATCTGGATGCCAGGTTTATTGCTGTGAGGATGGCACTGTTGAGTTTCGCAATAGCTTCGTCAAAATCTTTGATGTTTTGGATGTTGGGGTTCCCTGGGAGAGAGGTTCTCATAATTTGCTTGAATTTATTCCAATTAGTCGTTTTAATAATCTTGCTTATGGCTGGGAGGTTGACATTAATATCAATTTCAAAGGAGACTGGATTGTGGTCACTGCTAAGTGCGTTGATAGAATTCGCATCAACAGAAGAGAAGTTTTTGAGAATTCCAAAGTCTAGGGTGCTTGGGTTATTAGAGTGGTTAGGAAAGTGCGTTGGTTCACAGGGAGCTAAGAGGATGAGGTTGTTATGGCAGATGTAGTCATGGATAATAGTGCCATTAGAGTTCCAAGTTCCCGAGCTCCAAGCCCTATGTTTGGCGTTGAAGTCATCAACTGTGATGCATTTGCTGTTCGAGTTGAAAATGTTGTTAAGTTCCAGAGTCGAGATGGAGCCATGCGGCGGTCTATAAATGCTTGAGATGGTAATGGGAGTGCTGTCTAGTAAGTGAATCTCGATAGTAGTATTTTCATATGTGGTAGATGCGATAGGGGTTGGATGATGATCTATTGAATTTCGGATGAGAATTGCTGTTCCACCTCCTCGATGGGTGAGTCTGTCTGTTCGGTAGGACGAGTAGTTGGGGAACTTGAGTCTGTCTCCTGGGTTGAGATGTGTTTCTTGTAAGGCCAATATATCTGGTTTCCAGTCAAGAAGAAAGTATTTGAGTTGATTAAGCAGCATTCCAGCTGATTAGGTTAAGGCTATTGTTCATCTGATTATTGAATGCTAACAGTAGTTGTTTTCATCTGGTAGTAGTTAGCCATTTGGCTGAAGAACGAGTTCATCATGCTTGGCATCATTTGAGACATCTGTTTGAAGAAAACTTCTTGGATTGGGGGTTCGCATTTGAAGCAAGTTGAACGGGTCTTGGGATAAATTGGGTGGCAGGATTTGGATTTGGTTCTACTGAAGGAATTGGGGCGTTTTAATCTTGGCGATGATTGCTGGGTCAGCCTAGGCATTTTCAGGAGCTTCTGAAAATGTTCTTCTGTTAGCAGGGTTCTTTGGGCATCCTGTGAAGTTTCCGTATGTGGGCCATTGCGGTGGATGCATTTGGGAGGCGTATCCTTAGGTTTTGGGCATTTCCTGGATCTGTGGGGTCCGGCAGACTTCATGCACCTAGGGTTTCTGGTACAGAGCCGACTAAGATGAAAGAATTCCTGGCAATTGTAACATTGCCCAGAAGATTGTTTCATCCTCAAGGATTCAATAGTAACTCTCATGCGGCCAATCAATTCGATTTGGTAAATTTCCTTGGACTTTGGAATTTTAGGTAGGGTAACAAGGAAGAGGTTGAAGTTTGTATTGGATTGTCTGTTGCGAATTGGATGACATAAAGTAGGAGAAAATCCCTGATTCTGAAGGTGAGATATTATTTCAGAAGTATCAAAGTCTTTGGAGAGGCCTCTGATGACAACTTTAATTTGTTTTTCATCGTTAAGTTCATATGTATGAGATTTCATACCGTCTTGAGTGATCTTATTTTGTATAGTTTTATGAGCTTCGGGTGTAGGAGGGAAGATCTTTAATTTATCATTATTCATCATGCGTCCTGTTATTTTCTCCTTGGTGATTTCACTAAGCAAGTCAAGAATTTGGGGAACGTTCTTAGGATTATCTATATAGATAGGAGGAATGTACCTGCTTTTGTTGGCATTGTTAGAGTTGCTGGCAGTAGCGGGACCAGGTTGGCTATTTTGGAAACTTCTTAAGTTTATTTGACTTGGTGTTTTAGCCGTATGACTGAAGAGTCCTTGTTGGTTATCGATATCCTTCATTTCATCATCTTGATTAGATTGGTTTTCGTAATGGTCTTGAGAGAGGGCCAAAAATCGGTTGCTTGTGTTTATTTCAAATTCAGGGTTATTTCTTGATTTCTTGGAGTAATGTTGTTTATCTGGAGAACAGATAGCATGTTTTCTTCTTTGTCTAAATATTTCATCAGTTTTGGCAGAAGACATTTCATTTCCGCTGATATAGTTATCAGAAAATGTGAGGGACGGTGATCTAACATTTGAACGTTGTTGAGGGGTACCTTTCATAAGAAATTCGATTTTGCGGAGGGCAAATTTATCAACTCTATGGATTTGCATCATAAGATCCAAGGTGTTTTCCTGATTTTCTAATTGACATTGACAAACCCGCTCTATTTTACATTGAAATACATCTAGTTCCTCTATGGTAGTACATTGATACATTTTCTCATTATAGCACTCAAACTGAGAGAAGTCAAAGGCACTTACATCTTCTGAAGTCTGGGACTGGGCCATGATAAACTCCAATGGTAATCCAAATTAATTGCACAGGCACAATAAATCCGATGTACAGTAACGGCACCCGATAAATTATTTATCGGTGTGTCAAGTTATTATGTTATTCGCAAAAAGTGGTTAAAGAGATGAAGAGAGATTCGAAACTTAATCCGGAATTATCAACAAGCAGCATTCGTCATGTCTGTGGAGATCATTTTGATGTGAGTTATTAATCTACATTATATCTATTAAAATTGTATATCATGAAGCACAGTAAATTCGGAATTCGATATTTTTTTTGTTTTTAAAAGAAGTCTAAGGTGAGGTTAGCAGCCAAAAAACAAGATATTTTAAAGCAAATAGTTAAATTTAATTAGTTTTTTTCCCGTTTGATTACATAGAATTTATTTTTTTTAGTCTTTGAGAGGCAATGACCCCTCAAAGGGTAAAAATACAGAAGATCCCACCTTCTTTAAGATTCTTTTTTTTAAAAAAAAAAACCTGCTCTTGTTATTTTATTGCATAAATTTTTTCAATGGATATTCGAATGTTTCTTATATTTTTTAAAAAATTACAGTACTATTGAAAATTAATAAGAATATCTTAAAAATTAGTTTAAATTCATGACTTTTTGGATAATAAAAATTCGTTTTCAATTGTAGTTCAACAAAATAATTCGCAGAATTAATTTTTGATGAAAATAAATCCTTTATATTCAATGAATGTATTAAAATCAAAATTAGTCTTCAAAAAGTTAGTTCTCATCAATTATTATAGTTGTGAAAAGGTGGGACAAATTTATCTCATCGTGCATCTCGAGTTTGGTACCTGAATGAGCTTGTATTGAAAGCTTACGTGGTAGCCACGTGTAGTTTTATGGTTCTATTGTTGATTAAGGTTTATAAATAGATTTAATATTGTTTCTATTTTGCCACTGATTTTAAAAAGAAAATTATTTTATACTTTTCAATTTATTTAAAAGCTTATTTTAATTTTTTTTCACACGAAAAGTTAAGCGCAGACACATACATGAAAACTTAGCTGGCCTTTAGCGGTTTCCTGCTTTTTAAAAAATTTATGCTGATTCATCCACATCGGAATAGTGATGATTTAATAGCATTACCAGAATTAATTTATTTCTTCATTTTCAGTGGATTTTTTTTATGGGAGTTTAGAGATTTCCTTTCTTTTTTTTATACCGAATTCTGTGAACATTAAAAAGAAGTTAAACTAGAATTAATTACGTTTCATCGGTTCTGTTTTTCATGCTTTTTTTAATTTTTTTAAGCACTCGGTCTACAAATTAGTATACACTCCATGGGATACTGTTCGGATTCTGAGTTATGACAGGTTTTTTTTTAGCTAAGTTCGGCATTTTATTTTATTTTTTGTTTTATGATGTTTCATTGAAGAGGATTATAAGACAAAAAAAAAGGAGAAATCTTACCGTTGTGCTTTTATTCCTCGTATCTCAGCCATCATAAAATCGGAATTTTTCTTGAAATACATTGCCAACGTTGACGAATCAATCCTTGGCAAATTATCCGATTTACCTTGTACAAAACCAATATCCATTGTGAAATTGAACGTTGAATAGTAGAAGAGCCAAAAACTTCACTTTTAAAATGTTAGCTGGTACAAACGCCTCGATTCAAAGCAGGGCACAAAAGTAGCGAAAGAGAAGTATGCGAAGGAAGGCATCTGTGACGTCAAAATCTACTCGGCCAATGAGAATGCGTTTCGGATTGTATCACGATTCCTGCTATTTCAGTGCATCTTTGCTCTCAATATTTAAATAAATAAATTTTTGTGTAAAATTTCACTTGCATATTTGAAATTAGTTGTTTGAAACCGCTGTTTTTAAAGTATCAGGGATCATTGATTACTATTCTCAGTAGCTTATTTTGGACTTTCTTGTGGTTGGTGATTGCTGCAAGACCCAAAATTTGTGCTGCATAAGTTAGTATTGGTCTTAGGGCTTGTTTGAAAAGAAGCATTTTGTTTTCCAAGGCAATCCTATTTATGCAAAACTGAGGCATCGAAATTCGCAGATTAAAACAGGCATCAGTTTGAAAAAGCCCAATTTAAAGTGGGTAATTCTGAGATAGGAGACTCGGGGCGCTGCGATCGTTTATAAAACTAAAGTGAGACCTCCCACGCATCAGTAGAGCATTGAAAGCCACATCGAATTATTAGCTCTCTGTCAGAGATGATCATCCTCTCTCTTTCAACACGCTCAGAGTCTCATAGAGATAATGAGCTTCTATAAAAATCCGATAATAATACGATGAGAAATCGAAATTATAGTAATTTATAAATAAAACTTTTTCTTACTTTAAAAGTGGTAATTAAGTTATGCAAATTTTAGAAATTGTTAAATGTAGTTCAAATACGAAATTCTTTATCTTCATGTTTTTAAAAACTGGTAATTGATATATACGTGGATTTAGTGGTACTTTAGCCTTAGCAACACATGACTTTATTCAAATTGCTACGCTTATTGTATTTTGAGGAATATCTAGAACTGATGCTTAAAACCAAATTCTACTCAAATATATTAATTAGTTTTGATTACTTTCGAGTTAAATTTAGAAGTATATAATTGAGTGTAATGAGGCACCTTATTAAATTCATGTACAGTTAAATTCCGTTGCCAGCAACAAAACAGTCATTTTTATTTTAAAACACGATTCTGAATTGTCATCAACAATTTCGTTCCTGACTTTGAGTTAAATGGAATTTCTACCAGAAAACGAATGCTCGCATAAATTTTCAGATCTATAGATATTGAAAACATGTGGGATTTGCCTTGAAAAATCTGAAACAGCAGTGGTTTACGAATTGTTTCTAGCAGCAGTGGCGGCTCGTCAACTCAGAAACGAGCAGTGCTGCAAAAGTTGTATAGACCTAAGTTGTAGTTAATTTTGTGCTGATTATTTTGGTATATAATGATGATGATAGAGCAAAAATTGATGGTTTTTGAGTTATAAGCAAAAAAACTGGGGAAAGTTTTTTTTTTCATGATTTTGGCTATAACTAAAATTCCAACAAAAATTATTGGAAGCAAACCTCAGATTCGTAATCAGCCCCCGAGAAAACATAAAGAAGAAAAAAATTACTACTTCAGAAAAAGTGAAAAAAATCCAAATGAGGAAGTCGCGTATATCGTGAGCTGGGGAAAATGCAGCTCAAATGAATGCAATTTTAAGCAGAGAAAGGGTTGCTTTTCACCTTCTTCGAGTTGATCATTGCGTTAATTTCGGATCCTTAGGAGGGGCAAAACTTTCTGCAGCTCTGGTCTGCCTCTCTCTCAATTCTTGATTGATTTCCCTTCTTCCTTTTACCTTTCTTAATACTTTTTTGCCATTTTCGTTGATCACTGAATTCTCAAAGTGGAAAAGTAAGCCAATTAGAATATATATATATATATTGAAATAATTTCAAGGGGGACTGCATCTCTTATGGACGAGCCGCCACTGCCCAGCAGGATATATTCTCAGTTTGCTAAATGATGTGATTCTGTGGAACCTGCTTAATAAATGGTTGGTATAATTGATTCATTAGGTTTCTAAATGCTTTTTATGAACAAATAAAAAATCTACAAAGATGTGTGATACATGAAGAAATGCATACACCACACTGGTGGCACTATATGGAAAGGTTTCACACTCTGGGTGGCACACCTGCAATAGGAAATTTTCAGGATGGAGACATTGCAGAAGAGTTTTTCTGTGTTAAAATTTGCAAAATATTCATTAGTTATATGATAGACCAGCGAGCATTCATACGACGATATGGAAAAGATACACCTTGTAACAAGAGCATTTTGCTTTAAAATCCCTAGCTTCGTTATTACCGTGGCATGTATGTGTAAGCTAAACTAATCTCTAAGTGGTTCTTCTATAAAACAACTAAAATCTTCATTATATGAATAAAATTCTTTAAAAAAATTAGCTATGATAGTTTCATAATTAATTTTTCAAAGTCACAGCATTTTTACTTTTATTTACACAAAAATAATGAGCTCAATACTGAGCGAAAATATCCAGCACTGGAACTCGCGATTAAATTTTACTTTTCTTGATCTTGTTCATTGCCTTATTGGCGTAATCATAAAGTGAAAAAATCTTTATCATGAAACGATTCGTAGAAAATCGAAACTAAAAGGAATATATGTGACCAAAAAACTTTGCATTTAAAATGCTGGAGCGAAGAGATAAATTGGGAAAAAAAAGATTGTTACTACACCTAATGAGGAAAAGAAAGTTAAAAAGGTAGAAATAGAGGTGCATTGTTAATATAAATGCAATTGTTATGCATTTAGTGTCTATGGGACACTAATTGTAATTCATTTATTATAACATTGCATTCGGAATAGACAATGCGTCAACAATAGTGGAAATGGGGTTATACTTATGTTCTCCTCACTTTGGATCGCCAATTCATTGTCGCCAAGAGGAAAACGGTTTAACGATGTTAGAACATTTGTTGGTGCGCGCTGATGTTTATATTCGTGTTTTGCGTGTGCGGCGATCATTATATTGGAGTCTTGCGCATCGGCACATCGTTTTAATTGGTTTGTCCTGCTCTAACTTTGATTTAATTGGTCAATTTAATCGAATTTGAAAAATACTTCGTTCTGAATTCTACGGTTTGATTTTTGGCAGTTTTGATCGTGCATTTGTTTCGACTGACGTGCACATCGTTCCTGTTTTTGATATTTTTGGATTTGTTTAAACCGTCATGCTCGTCGCTACTGTTGACATTTTGACGAAGGAACGTTTTGAGGTGAGAACTTACTTTGGAATTTTAAAAAAACGTAGATTCCTAACATCTCCCACTTTGATGAAAGCGAAACCGCTGATGTTTTTTTAAGTTTAAAAACCCCATCTGGGGGGGGACACCGTGAGTTCGCGGAGGAGAGGCTCCCATATAAGAAAGCAGGCTCTCGTCAACCCGATGGCACAATAATGGTGGTGTGGCTCTTTGGGTCCATTTCCGAAGAAGGGTCGTACCCCGGCAAAACGGGGGGTTGCTGCATGAGCCGATCGTAATGGGGGCTATTAAGCAGGAACCACAGTGCCCGACTACCTGTTGCGGCGACCGGTCTTTCAGTTATTTACCAGGATGCTTAGGCAAGCCGGGGTGATGCTCTTTTGTCTTAAGATTAAAAAATTTGCCCGGAAACCACTTGAGATGCCCCAGGCAACGCGTGCAGAATTTCTCCTTCTCACATCCGCAGTCATTGCTTGCGCAAGCGACCAATAAAAAGCTGACTATGCACACAAAACAAATGTTCTCACATCGCCGAACTGTCTTGCTCTTGGCGACAAGAAGTTGGCGATCCAAAGTGGGGAGGAACGACTGCGTACCCTAAACTTAAGTTTTACCGGAAATGGAACTAATAGAAAACACGTCCCTAAAACATGAACAGAAACGAAATCATTCTTTATTGTCATGACAAAGAATTAAAAAATAATGCAGAAATGTGTGCATTTTTAACTCGTTTTTCGACGAGTTTAATTTTTTAAATATGCAACATTTCATTTGATGAATTGGATCAACACGTATACACATTTAATGTAAGCAAAAGTATTTTTGAAAAAATGGTATGCCTAAATATAAAGAACTTATCAATAAATATCATGCAGTTCAAGATTTAAAAATGCAAAACATATAATTTTTTTAGAATTCTTCCTGGATTTTATATCATTCAAACAAGAAAAAAAAACCATGCTTGTTTTCGGATGATTAAAATATAGTTTAACATTTACTTTATCCAGATTTAAGTGTTGATATAGTGTGCGAAGTTTATATAATTGCTGTGGGAAAGCGACCATCTGATTTATCTTCATTAATAAACAAAAAAATTTAATTCTATACGTTCCTGACAAGACAGATTAAATTGAAGAATATTCTCTATACAAAACCTAGAACTGGAATTATCATTCTTGTTTTTTTCAGACAGAAGCAGGTGCAGCAATAATTGAGTTCACTGAAAGAAGAAACAAATTTCAAGTATTACTCCTTATATTTCACCTAATTTAACTTTGCCTCATAATACGTAAGTGAGGCTACAAATTATTCGAGCTAATGCCACGCTTTTTAACCTTTTAAATAATTTTTATATTATTACTTTCAAGGTACTAAATTCTTCTATCCCTACACCACTCCATACTAATTTTCAACTATATGAATCAGTGCTTCAGGTCATTTCCTGTAAAGCTGGACCTTCACCATAACACTACTCTATTCCATTTGGACCAACGACCGATTTGTTTTCCACCCATTCAAGTCGACAATTTTAGGCAGCTCATTTACGGATGCTTCAAAGCGCACGACCAGCTGCTTAGCTCACCCCCTACTCCTACTCCCGTCAATCACCACTCTCCCCCTCCCCACAAGGGGGATTTTCCCATTTTGGAAAGAGTACCGTCCCCTCCACACCCTCATTTCCCCAGTCTGACTCATAAGCACATTTCGCGCTTTCCAAAGCTCTCCCCCACACCCACGAGTTTAACTTTTATGGCCGAGCAGGATGAATGGAAATCCAACAACGCTGGAATTCCAAATTCTCCATCAGTCTACTCCGACCGCTCCACTCCAAAACCTCTCATTAGTGTGAGTTAATGACCTTCAAGGAACCTGAATTCGATGAAAATCGAACAACGCGTTTGATCTTGACTGTGTACAAAAACAAATCTTCAGACAAACGAAATGTCGAGTTGAAAAGGGAACTCGATTCGCTCGGTCAAAAAATGAAATTTGTCATGTGGTGTTGTCACCAAAAGTGTAGTGCTGTATGCAATTTTGAACTCTATCGATAAAAGGAGAGTGGTCCAAAATTGATTCTCGATTCTGTTTATTGTACGACGAAGTTAAACTTAAAACTCACCATTTTGTTCAAGTCAAGGTCGGCCAGAGGAGGGAGAGAACGGTGCAACCGCACTAGGCCCCGCGTTTTCTAAAGGCCTCGCGCAGCTGACTGATTTTGCAAATTAAAAATGCCTTCTATCTTTTTTTATTTTAATCCGAATATACATACATACGGATTAAAATAAAAAATAATAAGAAATACGAATATATCGTATATGTTCACATTTCAAGTCGCCGGAAAGATAACTATGAAGCAGAGGGAAATCTATAGACGGTGGATTTTTTTTCAGCGTCGAATTAAGAACAAGATGAATTAGCCCGAGAATCGCAGCTTCAACAGGATCAACAAAGAGTTGAAAACGTAATACCGATATCAATGATCCTGGTATTTGGCCTGAAATTATAAATGATAAATTTAGAACGGCCATCATATAAATTACTGTGGCATAATTTTTAAAAAACTACGATTTTCCGAATGATAAAAATGGCAGAAGTCTTTCTGAAATTATTAATGAAAATTAAAGAATGAGAAACATCAAGAACGAAGCTGGGATGGTTACTCTCCTCAAAATACAAAGATGCCAGGTTGTGCCACTCTTCCATATGTGCATTCTTTTACGAAATTAGTTTCAAGGTCCCGCAAATCAACTTTGCATAAGGTCACTCTACATTAATCAAGTAATCAAGACGATGGGAGAATGCACGCTGTTTCTCTCCTGTAGTATGGAACGGAGCTATCTAGAATTTTATTCTGGAATACATCCAAAGACATTCTTCTCACTTTATACAAATATGTGAAATTCCGCCATTTATTTTTCTGCCCACCCAAAGAAACATACGAGCCGCGGTGACAAACGATAGCTGGAAATGCTGGAGTTGTCACAAAAGAACGTTCTACAGAACGGCGAGCACGTTTCATGTTCATATATTTTTCTGCATCGCAAATCGTTTTCGCATTGACGAATGGGTTTGGCATCCTGTATTCCAAAAAAAGTGGATTTCAACATTTGTGAATATCCGTTTAAGACCTTTTATCACATTTTACCGCTTTTCTTTCACTGCATCTACAGTCTCAAATCTAGTATATTTTACCGCTGATTGCACCATAGGAAATAAAAAAGAATTCACGCGAGGCGGGAGCAGGGGAATAGAGTGGATGTTCTACGATGGAGATCCTGTGCTTGGCCAAAAAAGATTTGACAGAAACTGAATTTTCCTCTCGGGCATTTCCCTGGTAAAGATATTGTGATTTGCCTTTACTCCAGATTAGGTCGTTTTCTCCATACCTGTTAACGTAGAATAATACGAACACATGTGTAATGCTGTTGTTTTTTGGAATGGATGGATGGTTTATCTCTGTCCGAGATCGATGACGGCAGAAGTGGCCTAGTGGTTGGTAAGTTCTCGGTATCTGGGCTGGAGGGTTTCAGGTTCGAAACACTTATCCACTGAATATTGGGCCTGTTGCACGTTAAATCAAATGTAGAATTAATTTAATGAATAGACTAATTAAATTTATTAACGAGATTTTTATTAAAAACAATTGAGTTTTTTATTTGTCGCATTATTCAATTTTTGATAATAATAATAATTTTTGATAATTAAGATGTTTTCATTGCATGTGACAGGGATTATAATGAAAGAAGAGCTAATAACGTTGAAAAGGAAGTATACTGGTATTTCTGAAGAATGTATTTTTGAAAGAAGTATTTTTGAAGAATGATAATGCATTTAGAGAAATGGCTATTTGACCAACAGAAAATTGTTTTTGTAACAGCAGGCGATGCACCCAATATGGAAGGAAAAAAATACTCAGCTGCTTAAGCAAAATATTAGACATTCTCTGGTTGAATTTCATTTTATAATACAATAGTTCTATGTGCGAAGCAAGGTTTAAAAACATTTCCCAACATTTTTTTTCCTTGTTCATTCTTTTACTCAGTGGAGAGCGCCACTAGCCATGGTGTCATCTGGTGCGGTAACTCACGGTATCACCCCAATGGTATCAATTTTTTGACGTTGACCTTTATTTTTGGCTCGTCACTTCTAAAAATAAAAGCTGTAAAACAGAAAGAAAACGTACATATAAACAAAACATACACACACATACACAAAACAAAGATCAATTGTCAAGATTTTATGTTAAAAATTTTTCCGTGCTTCCAACTTATTGGTATGATTTTTATCACACCCTCCTTCCTTTCTGAGTAACGCCACTAACTTAGTGACCCACGCGCTAGTCTTAAAGAAAGGTTCACATCTGTGCTGACAGAAAATTCGTGCGTTGGCACCACTAAGTGAACCTCATAGTGCGGTCGGTTAGCTGAAAAATATTTCACTTCTGGCAGAAATTGTAAGCTCTTGGGTACTGACTCTGTATCATATTCTGACTTAAAAACAGCCGAGACCCCAAATTTTTAGAGTCATAGTTGACCAGTAATGACGTCATCAAAATGGTGATCATCAAAATTTTTTCCCCAAATTATGTTCTTGTTTTTAATTATTTATCTTGTATTCTGTTATATTGATTATTATCTGATCCGGAAGGTTAAATATTGCTGATAAGAACATAACAGGACAATTTGAGAATTATTTTGCAATATGGTTGGTCAGTAATGATGTCATCAAAATAATGGTCAAACGAAAGACTGTTTCCGAATTTAGTATTAATTACGATCTGTTTCTAAGAAACACGAGGGCTATTTGGTGGCAGACCTCATAATTCTGAACCTTGGTCAGGCAACGAGGAGAAGACACCTGAGCAGTGGCGGACTGGCGAGGTTGCCAGCTTGCCCGATGGCAAGTGGGCCCCCTTAAACAGAAGACAATTTGGGCCCCCAGGAAATATGGGAGAGAAAAAAGAACTCTTTCTCTAAAGCAAATAAATAAAATAGCCCTGTACCCAAGGTCCGTGTTTCTTATATAATATTTAACTTACGAAATTTAAAATCAAATAACTTTAAACATAGTTTCGTTATTTTAAACATAGAAAATTAAAGGGTGTTAAAAGGGATTTATTTTAAAAACGCGGAAAAATGAAATATATAATAAAAAAATAAATTAAATATATAATTATTAAATATTATAGATTTAAATTAATATAATTAAATATAAAAAATTAAATACATATAATTTATTAATGTAATTAATGTTACGATTATAGATATGTGTGGGCCCTCACTGACACCTGGCAACCACTATTTTCAGACCCAGTCCGCCACTGCACCTGAGCTGGCATCCCCGTCTCCAGAATTCCGTGCCACATTATCGAAAGGGCGTTTGGCTCTCAATGTCAGATTTAGCGTGTGCCAGGATCACATACAATGTAGTTCTTCGGTAGAATATGGCCGCCAAATACGGATACTGATTGTTTTTGTATAATAAAAATGCAAGCCAATGCGAAAAACTCTGTTCTATCAGAGCTTTTTTTTTCTTGTGCATGAATCAACAGAGTGGAAGAACATCGTAAATCGCTGCCTTTCAAAAAATATTAACTATAGTAATAGAAATTTAAATTAAAAGAAAGAAAGAACTATTTAATGCAAAATATGTTTTTATTTTAATTTTTATTTAAATTTAATTAATTAATTTTGCTAAATTTTAAGAATTATAACTATTAACTATAGTAATATATACTAAATAACCTTCAAAACCATGCATACTAGAAATACTATCAAGATACGTTAGATCATGAGAAAAAGGATGAAACAGAATGAAAAAAAGAGTAGAGTGTCGGAATCTCTTCAGTTCAGTTACTGGAATAATGTTATGGAGCTTGAGTCATTCTTGCTTCAACTAAGTGTTCAGTGTTCGATGCAACTTTCAAGCTGTTTGTTGTCACCCTGAAGAAGAGATGCCCTTGGACTTTCACTATGGATGCTGTACACTACTCACGCTGGTTGCCTGTGTTTGTTCGAAATCTTGAAGAAATTCTAAACAGGCATCCTGACATATATTCAGAGTTTCTAAGAGGAAAATTCACCAGAAATAGAACTACATCTGCCTTTTCTGCCCTGTCTGATGACGATTGCCATCGAGCAGAATAACAAGAAAATTAATGGCCAAAGAGGAGCTGTAGGAATTCTGGACAATGAAACTGTTCTTCTAAAATGGATGGTATCGAGTCCTGATATTTCCAAGATTATAACAGAGTTTGAGGAAACTCCCTTCATTGGATCGGCATTCAAGAACAGCTTTAAAAATCATACAAATCAAATTTTAAGTTTCGTGAACGAGGAGGGAAATCCCTTTGAAGAGAGTCGGTTAATTTCCATTGGAAGAAGAAAACTTGTCTCTCCACAAGAATCGCAGGCTGCAGCATTTCGAGCTTATTTGAATGGGTTCAAACAACTACCAGCGTACATTGAATTTCACCTGATTAGAAGTGAACATTCAATACATAATATCATTAGAAGTAATAATGTTCATATCTTCGATGCTCCAGTAAAAAGCATGTCGAAGACGAAGGCAAAAATAGATGCACTGCGAAAAGATTCCAGTCTTTTTTGTAAAATGCATGTAATTTCTCAACATCGAGAGGCAGACTTCGAAGCATTTTTTGCCTATGAAAATCAGCCTTTCCCACCTTCCATATCAGAGAATGGAAGGCTGTGAAAGACTAATAATAAATCTGATACAGTGAACTGCTTAGAAAAATACTTAGAAAGAAATAGGAACACAAATACAGGGACCAAAACAATTACCGCAGCTACACTGGATGGCACAATTGTAACCTACTTTCTTATTCCAAAAGAATCAAAAATATTTATGGACTACTATAATGACATCTGTAAGCGGTTCATTCATAGCTTATTCCAGTATATTACGAGAATTGATCTGGTATTCGACAGGTATTATCCGTTATCCTTAAAGTCTGATTGTCGCCGATTGAGAGGAACAGGTATCAAAAATCCGTGTGACACCATCCACAAAAATACCTTACAACTACAATGACTTCTTACGAGTAGAGGCGAATAAAAAAACAGATGTTTCATTTCTTAGCGACAGAGCTTTCACGAGAACAGTTCGAAGGAAATACAATTATTTGCACACTTGAAAAAAAAGTTATTTCGAACGAAGAAAATTTACATGTGTTTAGAATTTCACCTACATGGCGTGAAGAAACAACTGGCTGTCTTCTCCTTCACGCAAAGCATGCAGCTGAAAATGTTTATGAGCATATCAGCATACGAACAGTGGATTCAGACGTCATTGTTTTGGTAATATCTAGTTTTTCTAAAATACGAAATATTAAAGAACTTTCGATTGACTTTGACCAAAGAAAACAGCGAAGAATGATTTCTATTCATGGTATATTGTTACAAACATGGAAAGTCGCTTCCCAGCAATGTGAGTCTTATGGTTGGGAAGAGAGTTTTACAGGGATAAGTATGGTATGACTAGCAGCAGCCGCGTCTGGTTCCCCGACCTTGGCGACCATCTTGGAGACTTTGGCGACGAAATATGGGATCTCAAAGGTACTGGAATCTTCTCGATATTTCTATTAGGAGAGAAGATACACTTGAATGTACTAGATAATTCCATGTGACGTCACTTCCTGCTGGGGGAAACTATATAAGGATAGCGCTTGGACGACGGAGTGTGTGTTGTTGATCGACTAGGATCGCAATTGAGCGCGAACGTCTTTGGAGTTCTATCCGCTGTGCGAGCTAGTAAACTGTTAGACGCCGAGCTGTAGCAGTGTTGATCCATTGGGAACGACTTTAGAGCTTCGTCCGCAGTGCGAGATAGGAAGCTGGGCAGCTGAGCGTTATTGAAAGTGCAGTTACTGTCGTTACTAGTTATTTGCTATTGTTGTTAAATATCAAAGTGCTGAACTGTTATTACCTGTGAATTGTTGTCTATTTACATTGGTATTTTGTGCAAGAACTATTGTTTTCTGTACCTGTGCTACGTGTTTTCCTCCATATTTGTAAATATACCTTCATTCTCCATTATCCTGCGTGTTGGACTGTTTACACCATACACCTATAGTAAGACTTTTGCAACAATATGTTCTCAGTTGTTCCCCGAAATATGTAATAATCTACTAATATTTCATGCAATAACAGGATGTGATACTGTTTCAGCATTTTGCGACATAGGTAAAAAAGAGTCTGGAAACTTTTGATGAATTTCCCTGACATAAACAGTGCTTTTGCTGAGATGCTGATTGGCAAATCTCCAGATGGTTCGCTAATGTTTATTGTGCAGAGATTTGTTGTTCTTCTATATGATCCAACCTCATAATTAAACACCAGTAATGACGGTCGACGTTTTTAATTTGTCAAGAAAAATAGAGCCATTGAGAACATACCACCAACTGAAAATGCATTCTTTCAGCATGTGAAGAGAGCTACACTGCAGGCATTAATCCGGAAGCATTGCCTAGAAAAAGATTTTGAACTTTCATTAATGGAAACTTGGGTATGGAAAAAATAGGGTGATAGTTACCTCCTTGTATGGACGACAATTCCAGATATGTGGGAAAAACATGAATAATAAAAGCTAAGTTAGCTGTCTGAAGTATGGCTATGAAAGCCGCTGTATTTTATGAAGAGTAATAGATATAGGTGAGAGTAAAATATGAAAAACAATGAAAGGTGATCGATTGATAAGAGGGTGTGTTCCGAGGAATTATTTCTAATTATGGAGGTTTAAGGAGGAGTGACCATTTGGTTGTAGAATTTTTACGTATAGTTTAATTTGGAGAACGAGGAAGTGGATCCAAGCGGGTTGTAGAGACGATCATCATCAACTTGCATCGCATCAAGCAGTAGAAAGCAGCAATCCCCTTACTTTTCGAAAAGAGAAAATCGCAACACCAGTATTCATGAATCCACTCCAACTCATGAACAGCAAGCTTTATAACAAAGTTTGATTAACTATAGCCTAGAAGTTCGTGAACAACAACAGGACAACAGAGTACTTTTTGGGGTCCATGACCCCCGAAGGGGGCCTAATCCCCGGTATGACAAGTTGAATACTTGACGATTTGTGCTGCTGGATTTTGGTGGTTCGAGTCTCTATGCGGAAGCAAGGGAAAGGGTGGGAGTTCACTGGCTGACTGTCTTGCTGGATGGTGGTAATGGTGATGTGGGGAACCCGAGTTCTTCTATCAGGAACCGTACTAGCGACGTCTTCTGGTCTGGAACATCAAGTGGCTTAGGAAGAACACGGCATGGCGTTATGAATAGGACAGGGTGAAGTGATATGCTTACAGGAATTGCCCTTGGATTTAGTTAAGTGAAGATATAATTACTATTGAATGCAAAACGGGGGG
>BGPR01001007.1:89344-107411 GCA_013235015.1 Araneus ventricosus | reverse complement strand
ATTGTATTCCATAAAAAGTTGATCACATTATTTTGAAGATAAGCAAATTACCAAGGTTCCGCCGCTTTCATTTAAAAAAAAAAATTGGTTTCTGTGGATCACAAACTAATGTGGATTATGTTAGTGCAAATTCGACAACTTTCCTCTATTTACCGAATGAAATACAACCATGTCCTTGCTGATATTGGTTTGAGCGGATTCGATTAGCAACTGAACGCAGTGCAGGCATATTGCTTTCTCCTGTTTGCCTTATCCACTGAAAATATTTTACAATTCCGTATTACACGGATTTGGGAAAAATCAATGAATTACCTAAAGAAGAGAAGAAGTACGGCACTTCAAAAGGAGAGGCAAAATGATAAATGTAAGAAAGCAATTTTATAAACAGGGTGTCCACTTTATTTATTTGCCCACACCGGCACAGCCTACCCAGAGGCTGTAAGGAACAGGGTCCCTTAACTTCAGAACGACAACAGGTTTAGTCATAAAAGTAGTATCGAGTTATAGTAAAACGTTCTTGCGCTTTGCGAGAGACAACTTACAACGCTTCCTGGTGGCAAACTCCGGAATTAGCGTTCCTATCTCGAAAAATAGATAATAGATAGATAGGTGCAAAATAAAGGGAAAATGTAAAATACAAAGTTGTAGAACGTTTTTGATTTAGTACGAAAAGGTGCCTTGTGCACATTAATACGAATGGCAGAACGCTTAAAACGCATATTTATTTGTTTGTTCGGATTTTCAGAAATTGTGACGTCACAGGATATGGACGAAAAGGAGGAAATGTTATTTTTCCGGGGAAAAAAATTACTCCTTTATTTTTTCCTGTGGTAATAACTCAAATAGCAGATGTATGGACCTTTCGGCCAACATTGCGAGACTGACGAATTGCTGTTGCTTCCGCTAGCGCACCAACTACATGATGAGACAAGTGTCAAAGTGAAATTCAAACGAGGGCTCAAATCTGTATTGTAAATGCCGGAGAGCACTTTGAACGCCGAAAATAACGGTATCTTGTGATAACTAACTGTTTTTTCTTTTTTTAACCCGTTTCGAGATGTCACAGTTTCGGAAATCGAGAAAAACAATTGTGCATTTTAAGCGTTCTGCTCTTCGTATTTATGTGCGCAAGGTGTGTTTTTGTACTAAATCCATAACTTTCTATAACTTCGTAATTGACATTTTCCCGCTATTTTGTACCGTTTTCGAGATAGAAACGCCAACTCTGAGGCTTGCCACCAGGTGGCATTGTAATTTGTCTCATCTCAAAGCGCATAGACGTTTTACTATACCTAGACACTACTTTCATGACTAAAGCTGTCGCCTTTCTGAAGGTAATGGGGAATGGTCCTTATTTAAGTGGGCACTCTGTATATAAGAAGAGCAGAGCCAATAGCTTAAGTATTCCGTACATAAACCAGCGGGAGTGACCTCCCCTAAACTTTCTCGTATACTTCTCAAACATTTGTCATTTCCCTTCCCCCTGCGTGGATAAAAAATTCGAACCTACTGTAACCCAGAATTCAATGACTATCAGAAGGTTTTTCATTGTAGTTTATAGTGATAGTAAAATATTTAGGTGAAGAATCATATTGAAAGAGATGTGTATGTATTAAAACTTAGCAATATTTATTTTTTATCAAACTTGTGCGGAGGAGAAAACAGGAGAAGACCTCGTTCGTTAGCTTGCGCATGCGCAGAGATTGCTTCCAGTACACAAGTAAAACAAGGACAAAGTGATGTCATCCTTCCGCGTGCACAGAGATTGCTACCAGTACGCATGCGTATGGAGAATCGGATTAGAAAAATTAATTATGCAATTTAAATGCCTTTTTCTTTACCGATTCAAACGAAATTTGGGCACAGATCTATAATTAATGTTAGCTACCATCATACCAATGTTTATTTATCTAAGCCAAAGGGTTTAGGAGATATAATTTTGAAAATTATGCGATTATACAGTCCGACAGACAGTCAACCCTTCGTCGAATTTCGTCCAAACTTTGATACGGACCTACATTCATGGTGATAAAACTGTATACCAAATGTTATCTATCTAGCTATTCAAGTTTTTGAGTTATAGCGTTCATATGAACGCGGACAGACAGAAAGACAGATTCTCGTAGACGGATTTTATCCAAAAGTTGATAGAAACCTACAAATTATGTTTAAAGACTACATACCAAATTTCATCCCCGTAGCTCTAATAGTTTTCGAGTTATTGTGTTCACAGACAGACAGACATAATTCCAAAATTGTGTTTTTCGGACTCACGGAGGTCTAAAACGTGGAGATTCGTCAAAATCTCGAGTTCGAATTTTTTGACGATTACAATACTTTCTATTTGTATACTTCGTATACGAGAAAGTAAAAAGCAACCTGTAATTACAGTAAAGTCCCAGTTAAACGAAACCCAGATTATCCAAAAAGTGCCTCTGAAATCGCAAATCCAAAAAATACGTATTGTACTACTCGGAAATAATGGCGAAAGCGAGACTTTTTTTCAACGATTATGATTAAATTTAGAATTGATTAATTAGAACGACATGAGAATAATTTTAGAATGTTAAGATTTAATTGGTATCAATGGGTATTACCAATATTAATTACGACATTGTTTACCTTCTGTCGTTAAATTACTGCGATTTGAAAGCAAGACTGATGGATGCAACCTTTCTGCAGAGATCGAGGGAATGAAATGAAGAATAAACTAATGTTTTTTCTTTCCTGGAATTTATGATTTTGAAGTTTGCATGCTCCATGCAACTTGTAAAAGAGGGAGGCATGTTGGAAGTTCTCCCCGGTCTGGGAAGTTGCAACTACGGCAATGGGGCAAACACAATGCATTTCGTTGGCATTTAGATGCCGGGGACAGTGGCGGTGCCTCTCGCATATTTACGGATCCTGCTATGGTTTGGATTGAGGTAGCTTTTCATTGGCTCTCAGCGTCGCGTGACTTCGCTTGCTTCTGAATGGTTCATAGGAGCGCGCTTAGTTTGGATTTCGATTTTTGTCTTAGCTATTGTATCATGGAAAAACCAAAATTATCTTTTAATTACGATTATTTGGATATTTCTAAATGGAATGATGAATTCAAGATAAAGATAATTTTGGTTTCTCCATGATACAATAGCTAAGACAAAAATCGAAATCCAAACTCAGCGCGCTCCTATGACATCATTCAGAAGCAAGCGAAGTCACCTGACGCTGAGAGCCAATGAAAAGCGACCTCAATCCAAACCATAGTAGGATCCGTAAATATGCGTTTCTCTCACAAGCGCTAGAGACCCTTGGGGCCTCAAAATCTATTCGACGTAAATTGCACTGCTACGCTGAGGGATAAACTACGACATCGGGTAGGGGGAGGGGCCTCGAAACAATTTTGTGGCTCTTGCCTAATATTGTCAAAATACGCCATTGCTGGGGAAGACGATAGAAACGGTAATATTACGTACATTGTAATTTATGTGCCTGCGATGGCTAATTTATAGGGAATTCATGTTTATCAAACATGTACAGTGTGTTTGAAACCCTTGGGTATAAGCTTACAAAGATGATGGAAACAACCTAGGAAACTATAAATCGTCATACAATGCACGGTCTTAAACTCAAGCAATGAAGGGAAAGAAACGGTATGTGTTAGGTCTTGAAGTGATGAATTGCAATAATGAAATAACGGGAAAAAAAACTATGAATTTAAGGAACAAGTTTTAGGAAACAAATTACAGAAAATGCGGCTTCGAACCTTGACACAGAGTCCACATGGGCGTTACCCTATATATTCGGTAGCAATAAAATAAACATTAAATATATACTTGGATGTCTTGCACTTACAACGTCTGTGACTGTGACTTTATCTGTCTTCGGTATCGAATTCCAATTCGATGTTTGGCTTTTATTTAGTTGTATACTTAGCTGTGTCTTCATGAATTTTGGAAATGTTACTGAATATTTGTAATCAAGAGAGTTAGGAATTAAAAGATGGATACAACTTTGGACTTTATATAGTTGTGTAACTAGCTGTGTCTTCCAACACTACGAATTGTTATTGATCTGTTCCTGAATATTTATCCTCAAGAGAGTCAGAAATTATAAGATGGATGCAACTTTTGAATGCAGAGAAAGAGTTCAAGAAGAACACGAAATTCAATACGAGTTCATTTTAATGGACGTCGCTGGCGGAGAGCAGCCGCCCTTTATGCAGTATTACCAGACCGAATGCGAGGAGTTACCGACGTCATGGACGTTTCGGATGAGAAACCAACAAGTGATGGACACCGGCATCGTTTCCAGTTCTGTTATCTTAAGAAGAGACGATTCCACCAACAAACCCGTGCACGCATTAGTCTTGGTGAGTTCTTTCGATACCAGTTATATAGATTCAATTCCACGTTGTTCTAACGTTTTTGAAAATGATACGATGTCACCTGGTGATGAGTTGCATGGATTCATTCCTCATCTTGCGCAGTTTCCAAGTTTGAAAAATTGTGTTCTTCACAAGGCACTTGTTGTTATACGCATTGTAATTTGCGATTGTCATCAAGAGAGGAATGAGGATTCCATTACAAGTGAGAGTGACGATAATTCCATAACTTTTCCATCAAATATATGATAAATATGTGCGTTTGGGGATTTTATTATATCGGTTTTTAATTCTCGAATGTTTAAACAACAGCCTGACAATGAGTTGCAAGGATTCGTTCCTCATCTTGCGCGGTTATACTAAGTTTGAAAAAATTTGTTGTTCACAAGGCACATGTTATTGTACGCATTGTAATTATCGACTGTCATTCAGAGACCAATAAGGATCCTGCACCAAAGGCGAATTCTGATGATTCCAAAACTTTTTCTTCGAAGATATGATGAATATGCGATTTTTGAGATTTTATTAGACAGATTTTAATGCTCGAATGATTATTGTTAATAAATGATTTATGATTTTAAAATTGTTTAGCTGTTTATATTAAAAAGTCATGGCTTTGGTTTGTTCTAGATTAGTGTAGAAGTAACGAGGTTTCTTCATAGCGTCGAAAAATGGAGTAGGTGTCCTTCACCGTGCCTTTTTGTTGCTTCTGGACAAGGTGTTTCCAGAATTCATGACCCGAATGTCAATGGATGGTAGAACACACCGAATTTAACAATAATCTGCATAGAGCATGTGATCGCTCAAGCAGTCAAGAATCAGAAATTATCTTGTTAGATGCAATCACATACATAGTGTCTCTTGGACAGGGCCGGCCCGAACAAAAGCGGGGCCTGGTGCAAAGTTGATTTGCGGGGCCTTGAAACTGATTTCGTGAAACAAAATATTTTATTGCATTAGGATTTTATGATTAGGATTGTTTTCACGGATGTCATACGGTGTAATTTGTGTTTCGCGATTTTGATTTTTCAATAACTGTTAATTATATATTTCGTCAGTTTGCTGGACATTTTCTGTTTTTAAAAATTCTGCAAGGGAGTTCCTCCTCTTTTCAGCAATTTTTCTTTTTCTATGTTTTTCTTAAATTTATCAGATCCACACATGTATTTCCTTCCGGCATCTCTGCCTCTAGTTATATTCCGAAATTGTCCAAAAATAATATACAAAAATTAAGATCAATTTTTTAGTAGTATGATTACAACAAACAACAATTAAATATGTTTAGTAATTTTCAGTAAAATATTACATTAAACATTTGTTTTCCCTTTAAATACGAATATTTTATTTATTTCCCCACCAAACGTACGATGTACTATCATCCGTTACAACGAAAGCATAATGAAACACATTGTTTTTACTTTTCTTGCTCTGTTTTGGCTATGTTGTGAGATTAAAAGTCTCCCCCAACCTTGCCTTGGGTCGGTCGACTTGAAATATGCACCTATCGCGTGATTATATTCAAATGCATTCGTATTCGGATTAAAATAAAAAAATTAGAATGCATTTTTAATTTGCAAAATCAGTCAGCTGAGCGGGGCCTAGTGCGGTCGCACCGTTCGCACCGCCCTCCAGCCGGCCCTGCTCTTGGAGCATGGAACAACCCGCATCTCTGGCTTTGCATCTGACATTTTTTTTTATTTCAGGCTCGTGGCTGCATTTTCAAGATGATTCATATTGATGATATCTTCTGGATGCTGGAGCACCCTGGATTTAACAAGATGGTCTGATTTTCGACTCTTGGCTGAGTTAGCGAGATGCAATCCCAGATATGCAGGGTGTCACATGATCCAAGAGATACTAAGTGACTGCATCTCGCAAACGTAGCCAAGAGTCGGAAACCGGACACAATATCAGACACACAGGGTCTCCAAGCATACAAGAGACACTATATTTGAGATAGCATCTAACAAGATTATATCTGATTTCCGACTCTTGGCTGCGTTTTCGGCCGCATGTTCTATGCGGAATCTTTTTAGGATTCCGTGTGTTCTACCAACCCCAAACGTTTGGGCCATGAATTCTGAGAACACTATGTATTAAAAGGTATAAAGAAGACTAATCGTGCAGTGCAGTTCTTGTAAGAGAATGGAATTTTTCTCTCCTTTTCTTTCTTAACTGTTTTATTTTGTTCCTAAGAAAGTTCGTGACCCACAAGAGCCGCAGAAATAGTGGAAATAGACGCTTTTATTTTTGACGTTGGCGAATGAAAACGGGGAATGTTTGAATTTTTAACAAAATTTTTAACTTCAAACATCTTGTAAATGGGGAAAAATTTCTTTTTATATTCTGAATTGTTTTAATTGTATGTTCGACTGATATAATAAATAGTATATTCGATCAAATCATGAGATAATGTTTACAATTTCTAATGAGTTTCCTTTAAGATGCTTCATTTTAAAGTGTTTTTTAAAAATATTTTTTGTCTTGTGAAAATTTAAAGCTATCATTATTTCAAAAGAGTTCAATTTGATAAAATGCATTCAGTTTTTTCAGATAAATTTGCTATTTATATTGGACTTTTAAACAAATAACTGCAGCTCTTCAGCGCTAATGCATGAGCCGCCATTGCCTGTGTCACTCTTCGCGGTGGCTGGCCTTTCAGATTCGCCGAACACCCGGAGGAGTGACTTCTTCATGGATTATACAGTGCAGCAAGGCAAAATACATGAACGTTCACCGATTCCAAAGTCTCCAGAGCCGGTTCTATGGATCCAGACGAAATAAAATTTCACTAGAATGTAATACAAGGGATTCCCTCTGGGAAAACAGTAAAAAAGTGCCGCGGTGGCCTAGGTAAGGCCTAGGTTGGTAAGGTCTCGGCTACGGGGCCGTCGGGTTCCAGTTTCGAAACCCGATTCGACTGAAGATCCGTCATATATTGGGCCTGTTGCACGTTAAATCACACGTAGGGGGTCAAACGTCCTTCCGCTGGTGTGGTGCGGAAGTTTGGAGAGGGGATGCGCATTAATATGATTAAACTAAACTAAACCGGAAAAAAGTGCATAAAAATCTGTATTTTGAACAAAAAAATGGCTTTCCTTTCAGAATTTAATTTTCGGCAGCGTTTTCAGTTGCACACTTTAATAATCCTTATTTATAATTACTTCTTTTAAATAATCCAATTCTGCGTGTATCTTGTAAAGTTGTTTATCATAAAACTGTGTTGTGCTTCAGAAAATTTGTATTCCATACAATCTGAGCTGGTGCATCCTTTTTTCTTTTTCAACCCTCTGACTGCCGAATTTTCTAAATCACTATTTAGATGCAACGTGTGCAAACATGTTCAAATGCCGTTGAACCAAGCAAATTGTTATTTATATGCAAGGTTTTATTGGTATAATATGATTCAACGCAAAAAATAGTACTAAGTAAAAACATTTAGTTCGAGAAACTCGCATGATGCAGCAGAAAATAGACTTACTTCTAACTCGCAGAAATCACAGGATAAGTAGTCAGAGGGTTAATTCACTAGCAAAGACCCCCTGTAGCGGTCCTCTTGTGTTTTTACGACCTCATGTTCTATTGCAAGAGTGACTTTTTTCTGTAGGACTGACCTACCTTAACACGTTAATCATGGTATGACTCATTTACGATTCATATGGTGATCAAATACGATTCATACCTGCTATATAATCTGATAACCTCTCTTCTACTGCAGTTAATAGATAGCAAATAAGGGGTCATCCAACTCAGAGGTTCGCAACACTTTTTCCCTCGCGTACCCCTTGATCAGCCTTTTTTTATTTTCGAGTATCCCCTATTATCATCTCTCCCTCCAACGATCCATCTATGCAAAGAAGTTTTTATCAATAATGTTAAGGGTCAAATGACTCGAATTCACTACATTTGCAGGACTTATTTTTGATTTTACAATTTATTCCATTTTTTGCAATAATATTAGTTCAACGCCTATAATAATTTCACATTAACTTATACGAATAGCTAAAAATTACACTTCCATTTGCTTTTTTCTCCTTATCTTGAGGGTAGGCTTTAGGACAACTTTCATATTTACTTTTCACGCGACCTTGGGGAACCAAAATTGTGTTACATTTTTAATCGCGTATGTTTTCTTGAGTCCGTCATTACCGACTTTGAGTTCGCGTACCCCCGACTGCTCCTTCGTGTACCTTCCAGGGGTACGCACACCACAGGTTGGGAACCTCTGATATAATAAGATGGATGGTTCGAATATCACCACACGGTAGAGCCGGAAGCAAACTTTTCTACATTCCACGACCACTTCTTGCTACAGTCGGAAGCATCGAAAAACATCATGTTAGACCCCCCCCCCAACAGCACGAGCGAAACAAAGTAGTCGACTCTCTTTGCATTCAAAAGGCTTGCAGCGGCTTCCGTGGGATGCACAGCGACAAATATAATCGAAATCCTCCATTTTGTTGGATTGTCTTGGCGCGTTGTTTCGAAAACCCTCGCATAATCTAACGACTGTACGAGAGGAAAATTGCGATCAGAGAAAATGCATTGCATCTCGTGAAGAAAGACATCAATCGTTTCTTCCGCTGTAATTGCTCACTCATCAATAAATGCCATTTCGAAAAATTTTATCTTGTATTGGAATGAGCAGGAAAACGTCAGTACAGAAAAGTGGGGGAAAATTGACTGGATGATAATATTATTGACCGATAGTGAAATACTGAACAGAAAAAATTATTGTGTTTTTATTCTATGGTCTCTCTTTGAAGCTACATACGTTTAATAACAGATAGATGTGCATATTGGGTATTGGAAATAACTTTTTACTTCGCACCCAAACCTCCAAATTTCCACAAGCACTATATCAAAACTTAAAGGTGCGAATAGAGTCAGCATTCACTAGAATTAACGAGCGGTTGACCATCGATGAGAAAAAGAATTGAACCCGCTATCCACTCATCATGAGCTCTAGATTCTGGGATCACTGCGATCTGACCAACTGCCGATTATACTACACTCTGTAAATTTTATTAATGTTTTTGCTCCGAAGCAAGATATATTGCAATTTTGAAACTTGGTTAAGTGACGCACAGAGCAATTAATGCTCCATATTCACTAAGGAAACCACGGTAATCTCGTGAGGAGGTTTTGACTATGCGATCGGAAGATCGTGGGTTCGAGACCGAAATCTGAAGAAGATTTGCCGTGCATGTGGATTTGGTACACGTTAAGCTAATGTTAAGATCAAACGTCCGCATGCCTGGTGTTGCATGGAAGCTTGGATAAAAATGCAACAAATTTTGACTTATTATATTTATTTCAAGTTTTTAATCTGTTTGCCATAGGTTTTCAGCAATCACATACGACATGTACATAAACATTTATCATCACAAAGTACTTACTTGATGGTTAAATATAAACAAAATTGTAAGTAGAAAAAGCCTCTATGGCGCAATAGGCTAACGCGTTCGGCTGTTCAGCGAAAGGTTTGTGGTTCGAGACCACCTAGTTGAGTATTCTATCTTACAGATATATATCCCTGTTAAGTATGAGGGTACTTGACTTGAATTTGTGTTACGGGATTTGAAGCAACAAAGGCTATTATCCCCTACTTCCAATTAGGTGCAGCGCTAATCGTTCCCAAAAGACCTAAGCAGGTAGTTCCATAGCAAAGGTTAAAACAGTCTTTGACAGAATTAAATCAATCCTAGCAGTAAATCAAAGGACGCCGAAATGGAGAAAAAACGATGAATCCGAAACACTTGTTGCCAAATGGATGCAGTTAATCAATGTCGAAGTACTTCAGAGTTTGAACAAAGATGAGTAGATGCTTCTTGTTGGCAAGAACATGAGACAAAAGTACATCATAAGTGATGTTTGTAGAAACTATATTTAATTTTCTCCAGAGCATAACTCTAACAGATGCATATTTTTGGCATTTTAGTAGAATGTGAGAAACATCATTTATTTCGTTGCATAATCTGCACAAATGATCGGGATTGAGGTTGATTTTGAAAGAAAGTTAGAGACGTCACTTTTCGCACGTTAACAACGGGAAAAGTGACGTCTCCCAACCCAACCGGGGTACCAGAATAGACCCCTATAAACAAGAGCTGGGGTTGCAATAGTTTTACTAATAATGCGAGCAATTAATCTATCTTGTACTCGGTTGCCAGTCCATTTAGATATGGTTAGAATGTCCGGGATGTTTCCAATCAATAATAGATATTTACTTTTATGGTAGTTTTCTTCAGTTATTTGGAATGATTGCTTTTTAAGGTGGGAAAGAATGTCTCCTGAGGCAATCCAATCTATATAGGGTTAAAAATCTGAAACTTGCTTTGCAATAGAATCTGCCTTTTCATTCCAAGAAACCCCAGAATGACCAAGAACCCACATAAGTGCAATTTTTTGATTAAGATTTTTCCGAATATGGATTTTTACAGCCAGACGCTGTATGACTTTTTGGGAGTGGAAAGATATGTTTTTCAGAGACGAAAGTGCCGAAAAACTGTCTGAAAATATTAAAATATCTTTTTCCGGAATAACGAGTTCATCCAATGTTTGGCATATCGCTAAGACTTCAGCAGTAAAAACAGAATTTAGAGGGTGAATACGATATCAAAATTGCTGTAAACAAGAAAAGACCGCAATGGAGGTGTAACAATGAGATTTAGAACCCACAGTGGCGATGATAAAATGATTGGGGAAAAAGCTTAGGATGCATTCAATGGAAGCAGATGAGATTATTGAAGAAGGAAGTTCTTTGTTTTGAAAATAAAAGTCTTTAAGAAAAATTTCGCATACATTTGGGTTGGAGTGTGGAAAAATGGGGAGAGAAACTATATAGTCTGGAATGCAATTGAGGTTGCGAAAGGCGATTCTGAGAGACTCTGCATCTTTTTCGACGAGTTGTGAGTAAATTCTATCAGGTGTATGGAATAATGCAGAAAAGAGTTGAGTCGCGATTTGTTTAATAAAAAATTGTATTGCTAACCGCTTGATTTTCCTGACAGAATTTCCTGCCTTGCTAGCTTTAGCAAGATAATATTAGGAGTCCAAATTGGAACTCCGAGGGCTATTCTAAGGAATGTAGTTTATATGACATTGCAGGATTTGAGGTGTGTTTCTGAAAATTTGTTAATGATTGGAGAGCTATAGAAAAAAAGGCTAAGGATACTGTTATTAGTAATTGTGATTAAATGTTTGGTTCTAGGACCATTTCTTTTATAGCCAAGCATCTTAAGACCATTAATTTTTTTAAGCGCTTTGTTTCGTAAACTTCTGAGAATATGTCCGTTTTGATTATATTTTGAAAACTGGATTCCAAGGTATTTGATCGATTCACTCCATGGAAGTGGAATACCAGCATAAGTTATACGCGGAAAGGAGGTGACCTGTTTGTTTGATAATTCAATTATTGCGCTTTTTTCCGGGCAGATAGTTAATTTCCAGTAACAGCACCATTTATAAATAAGTTCCAAAGTATTCTGAATTTTTGTTTGGATATAGGTTAAAGAGTGGTGGGAGCAATAAACAAAAATATCATCGGCAAAAATAGAACATTCAACATTATTATCCAGAGTTTCGAAAAAGTCATTCATAAAAATTGCATAAAGAATGAGTGAAAGCACGGATCCTCGTGGTAAGCCTTTAAAACTAGTTTTTTTTTTTGAAAAAAAGTTTCGCTATTTAATCTGGAAAGACCGTTCCTGTAAGAAGTGGTGCATCCATTTAGTAACTTTACCAGAAATACCTAGCTGAAAGCATTTGAGAATGAGAGCATACAACATGCACAGAATCGTAAGCACTTTTGATATCTAGGCTGACAGCAACAAATTTTGTTTTGTTTTTCCGGGACTCGGAAATTGCTGAATAAATTTTATAAATTGCCGTATGGTTATCTCTAAGGGGTCTACTCTGGTACCCCCGGTTGGGTTGGGAGTTGAGTTCCGCACTTTAACAACGGAACCCAACCGGGGGTACCAGAATAGACCCCTAAAAGGGAGGAATCCATGTTAGTTTGGGTTCAACTTTTTCTGACTAATGAGGAAATGGGTTATACGATGCGCTAAAATACGCTCGAAGATTTTACAGAAAACAGAAGTAAGGGCTATTGGTCTGTATGAAGTTAATTTAGTTTTATCTTTATTGGGTTTAGGAATTGGAATAATGATAGTGTGTTTCCAGACTTTGGGAAGAACAGAAGAATCAAGTTGTTGTTGCAACATACCCAGTATTTTTAAAAGCGAAGCATCATCAAGATTCTTGAACCAGATTGATGGAATGTTATCTGCACCTGGAGTGGAGTTCTTTGTCTCACTAATTGCTCTTTTGAGCTCTCAAAATTCTAGATTTCTATTCAAAAATTCATTTTCAGTGCTATAGTCCAAGGGAATAGGCTGTACTTCATGAGAATAACTTGAGAAATGATTGGCGAATAATTTGCTCTGCTTTATGGGGTTGGTTACATACCTATTGTTATGAAAAATGATCTCGTGATTTTTAACATTAGGATTTGTATGACTTGATAATTTGTTCAGTATTTTGAAAAACATACGAGGGTTTCGAGAAATTTTACTGATGCTATCCCGGTAGTTTTCGTTGGCTTTTTAAAAATGACATTTAAACTTACTCCTGTATTTCTTATATTTAATCCACTCTGTAATCGCAATACTTCTTCTAGCTTTATTCCAGGCAATTTTTTTCAGACGACTAAAATTATGACAAGCGGCATTCCACCAAGGTGGATAATCTTTATCAACTAGAATTTTGTTTGATGTATGGACACTGTTGGTTCGAGAAATTTGGTCTGTTATCGAATCAATACTAGGTTGGCTTGTTGTATTAAAAATTCCTATTGATTTTTTAATGATTGGATTCCAGTTAATAGTTTTAATAGAATGGGTTGTGTTCTGAAATTTTTACCAGGAAATTACAATGGGGATATGATCACTTTCAAAAGTACAGTAAAAAACGTAACAATCAATTTCATTATAACTCGAAGCCGAGCACAAAGTAAGGTCAATGATCGATGACGTATGAGGATTAGAAATATGAGTTGGAGCAGAGGTGTTAAGCATGGAAAAATCTGAATCGTTTAGCCAATCAACAGAGTTTTCGCTGAGCGAGACTGCGAACCCCCCCCCCCCCAAAGAAGATGATGGAGGTTGAAATCTCCAAAAATAAAAGTCGGGACGCTAAGGGAGTCGAGGAAACGTTTAATGGATGCAATGTTGAAACCATGTGGTGCATCAATATTTACAATTATGAAGTTTTGATTTTTAGATTGGATTTCTACAGTCAAGACTTCCAGATTGGGATCATTTTCGATGGAATAAATCACTCTACCAGATATATTTTTGGGAATACCAATGAGTAAACCGCCACCAAGTCTGTTGCTTCGATGAGTTCGAAAAAAATTTTTATTAGGGTGAGACAAATTATCGTCTGCTTTAAGAAAGGTTTCCTGGAAGATCCAAAAGTTTGCAGTAGAAAAAGGAGGCTGGTGAAGCCAGATCTTTTTATTACTCAGACTTCGACAATTCCACTGCACAAAAGACATGAGAAAATTAAAAAAACTGCTGTTACCACACCTGAAAATTCAAGGATGAAAAATTACAGCGGCAACAAAAGGTGAAAAAAACAATGCATTTGAAAAAGCGCACCAAAACTTTTAACAAGAAAGGGTTAAGAGAGGAAAAAAAAAGCAGCCAAACCTGAGGACTTCAAAACAAACAAAGAAACAAAAAAACACAGAGCATTAGTTCAAAGACATCTGCTCAACTTCGCTGGAGCCCCCAGCATCCCAAGTAGAGAAAGTGCTAGAGATTTGATTAAGTTTGCTCAAAAGTTTCTTCTTATGAGCTGGAGATAAACTCGGGTCGACGGATTGTTCGAAGATTTTGAAAAAAATTTGCAATATGTGCAGTTCATCGATTTTTGAAGCATATCTGCAAATAGTTGCATTTGTTGTTCGAACCTGTCATTTACTATTTTTAGGAGATTTTCAAATTTTGCATTTAGAGATTCTTCAATGTTGGATACAGCTGGCAATGTTTTGACGGATTCCGCGTATTTAGCATTTTTCTGCCGAAAGATACGTCTAGCTTCACCTATGGTTATGTGGCTATGACACTTTAATTCTAAGATCATCTGTTCCTGTATGTAAACAGGACACGATCAAGATTTCGCATTATGAGATCAGCTGCAGTTGACACATTTTGGTGGTTGTTGGCACGGGCCGATGTGATCCCCTCCGCAACAGAAGCAAATATTGTTCTTTTCGCATGTGCGTGTTCCGTGTGTATACACAAAGCACTTATTGTACTGTCGAGGCCTGTCTACAAAAGGTTGGATGCGCTGTCTGATAAACCAGAGTTTTATAGTTTCTGGTACCGTAGTACCAAGAATGGTGATTAGGACTGGGGAAATGACTTTGCTGGAGTTTAATTTCACAAAGCGCCTCAGTTCTACAACTAAATAATCATTATCTTGGATTTCCTTTGCAAATTCCTCTAAGGGGGTTGTAGTGGGAATATCTGTGACTAGAAAACGAGCACTTATGTTCTCCCAAATTACGTCTGTGGAGACATCTATATCCATAAATTTTGTTAAGGACAACAGTTGTACTGCACAGATTGGGTCTTTAGTCGTGAATTGTATTTCACCCTGACGAGTATATCTCATATTATCAATTAGCTGATGACGGTGGAGCGATTTCTTAATAAAGTCTTGAACCAGAAAGGGGTTGGTCCGGGGCATCTTCTTTGACTTATCGGCATTTGAAATGATAATGTTAATCTCCTCATATTGGAGAGTTCCTAGATGCATAACTAGTTCATTTACGGACTTTCCACATCTCATGTTTGCACTGTTAGACTTATCAGCCATGCTTGGATTCTGTATGGGGTCTAAATTGGATGCATAGTCTGTCGACACAACGGAAAACTCTGAATACACCTTGGCTTTGAAAAAGGGAAACACAGAAAACAGAAAGGCTTATCTGTTTACTCTAACAATAAGAAGAAAGGATGAGAAAAAAATCAAACCACCGCCAAAAGGAAAGACCAAAAACTTGGACCAGCAAGTATAATCTATGAGGGTAGTTGTTTGTTACAGCGGCCATCGAGCTTACTTGGCGACCTTCGGATTTCGCCAAGCTCACAAGTTTATTGTTCTACAGTTCTGATCATTTTCGAACGGATTTGTTTTGGACTGCCGTGCTTCTGTTTACTTTTTGAAGAAGGAACGATTTGAGGTGAGAGCTCATTTTGAAATTTTAAAACAGGCAGATTCCTAACATACAATGAATAAGCGTAGCTATTAGGACTCCGCTTTGCTGAAAGCGAAGCCGCTGATGTTTTTTAAAGTTTAAAAAATTTGCCCGGTGCCCACTTCAGATGCCGCGGGCATAGCATGCACAATTTGTCCTTTTTAGATGCCGCAGGCATAGCGTGCGCATGATAACAATCAAAAGCCCACTGCGCACACAAAACAAATATTCTCACATTGCCAATATCTCTGTTGCTTGGCGATTCAATCTCGGTGGCCGCTATAACGTGTATGTATCAGTATAAGTAGCATTTAGGTTAAAAACAAGCTTTAAGTTAGGCCCAACGGTCAATAACCGCCAGTATCAGAGATGGTGGATCCAAGAGTCCATGTGATCCGAGTAAAACAATTCATCCCTGGAGCGTGCAAAAGGAAATCTATTTTGAAGGCCTTACAATTCACTAAGCTCTAACTTTGTTTCGTTGTTGATCATTTAGCTCTTCTAGATCTGCGTCTTATATTCGTAAAATTAAGAAGTGTCTTTATTAACTTCTTTCTCCATACAGGATGATTTTGAAATAATCGTTCGAATTTGAGGAGGGAGCTAGGTGAGTAATAGTAAAAGAATACAAATTTGCACAGGAAAGTATCGTCGCAAACTTCTTGCAAAAGAGCAAAATTTGATAGAAAGGTAAGAAAAGGGAAGCAGATGAAAAATAAAATATCTGTTTTCGTCGTTATTCAAAGCGCCTCAATCTCATGATACCACTTTACGCAAGTAAAACTTGATTGGCTAATAGGATCACATGGATTGTAGAACAATTCATGGATTTCTCGCCAATATTTTAGTAACCATTTTAATTTTGAATGTGCACGTTGTTTTCAAATGTAAGCTTATGATGCTTTACGTTTTTAATGCGAAAACGAAGTTACGAGGTTACCGCTTTGCTGCTAGTAAAGCAACAGATGCTTTTTTAAGTTAAAAAAAATTGCCCGGTACACACTTCAGATACCGAAAGCTCGGCATTTCCTAAATGTATCGTGCAGTAACGAATATTCGTTTTACAAGGTCCATGTTACTGTGTACAAGAGTTTGGTCCAAAACGTTTTATATTCCTCTGCCCTCCAAATATTAAACTGATTGTACAATGGATCTCATAACTCCCTCTCGGCCTTTTTGCTAAGATAAAATTGTAAGAATGTTGTTGCAGAACTGAGCAGATTGGTCTCCTGAAAATTGCTTTCTTCCGTCGTCGATGAGAAGGCAGGGGAAGTGTTCGTCAGCCCTTTGCATTTCTTTTAATTCCGTTGCTTTTATTTTCATTTTGTTGCTCTGCTTTTTCTTCTGCTGCAGTGTTGCTTTGGTAGGCTGGCTGGAGGACAGAAAAGTAATTTTTCTCTTATCTTGCTCAGTATTTGAGTTTTTATAATTTTTTAAAATTTCAAATCGGAAAACACTACATAAAAAAAAACACAACAAATAGTTAAGGACTAATTACAGAAATGGTAGGAAGAGAATTATAAATAATGGAAAATGGTATTAGAGAAGGATATTCCTGGATCTTTTATTTTTTGAACCGGAAGAATATCTTTCTATTTGTTTAATCGCATCATTATTTATCGAGTTTAATCTTTTGTAAAATTTTATAACTATTTGATTAACCTTTTCAAGTTCACTACATGTTTCGTTTTGAAAATTACTAAATTTATTCCAAAAATGAGGATTAGACATGTAGTTGATCATACATATGTAAAGGAAAAAATTTAGCATTTTTTATTGTCAAGAAAATTGTGGTTTTACGGTGAAACCAATGAACGGTAACGGGCTATTTTTCCTCCGAATAAGCTATAATCGAGATTCAATTACAATTATGTATTTAATTTTTATGCATACGTGAGTATTCAGAATATCCAACCTTCTTAAAACTCAACATTACTTTCGAAGATTCAATTTAAAAGAATATCAATTTGTGCCAGAATCCTCGTCATTTTGAAATAGCCCTCGTGTTGCTTCAAAACGGGACGTTAATATAACCTAACCTAACCTAACCTAACCTCGTCATTTTGTTTCTCTAAGAGATCAAAAGCAATTTAGCTCTTGCAATGCCGATATCTTTGTGAATATTAAAGGTATTGAACTGGAATTTTTATATAAGTTGCCCTATATATCTTACTCTTAAGTTATGAAAGAAAAATTAAACAGAGCGGAGCAACTTGATAGTATAGTATGTAGACTTGAGGATGAAATAATTAATTCCAAGATCTCCACTTCTAATCCAGTTAAAGATAATTACATCTATCATGATAGTAAACTTAGGGAATTGAATTTTGAGAGAAATCATGCCAGGAAGATGTTTCAAACCTACCGTGACCCAGTCCTCAAGAGAAAACTTAACAAATTAAACAAACAAATTAAAAAACTTGATCAGAAAA
>BGPR01001007.1:37211-74344 GCA_013235015.1 Araneus ventricosus | reverse complement strand
CATCCATAGCTTCCACTGCATAACATTCTTGAGTTGTCTTGGACTATCAGAACAATTTAAAAGGCTGAAAAACGAATCTGTTGCTCGAATCACAGTATGCAAAGCTGAGAAATTGTTCCTTATAATGCGTTGGTTATTAAAGTCTCCATATTTATTTGAAACTGTCATTCAGAAAGTAATCCGGATTCTTCATCAATTTAAGCATTGAAAATGGTTAAATGTTTTGTTCAAAATATTTAAAAAACAACTCGAAGGATTTCCCCCAAAAAAAATGGTTTTTTTTCTTTCTTTTGTCTTTTTCGTCTTATCGTCTTCATATTATGTGCATGTTTGAAAGGAAAATTTGTAATAATCCAAAGTCAAATTCGAATAATATATTTTAGATAATTTTGAAATCTTTACAAAAATGTTAAAAGGTATATCCGTCTGGATGTATTTTGCCGTGCAATGCTTCGATACTCCTTGTTCAACACCGTTAATTTGAGAAAACTTTGCAGGAATACAGATTTAAGGTGGATTCAGTTTTAATAAGATTCCGTGTTTTCGTGTTTAGTTTTCATAATTCTACTTGAAACGTGAAATATTTTATAGTAAGGTTCAATCAATTCTTAATGGAAAAAAAACAATGTTTCTCTTTCACTGTGAGAGATAACTACCCCAAATACAGAGCTTCTTAATTAATACTTACCCGCCCTCAGGCAGGCGTTCGCGATTGTATCGGGGCGAGTCCGATAGCTATAAGAGAATTGTTGAAGGGAAACGCAATTCATTGGGGCTGCAAGCACCGCAATTTGCGTGTCTTGATGTATGATAGACATGACGGGGATGATGTTGAGATAACAATGGGATGATGCAGTTTCCGTAGGAAAGATGGGTCTGGAAGTGCAGAAACACAGTGGTCATCTGAAGAGGTGTCAGGGTTGAAATGGTTGCAGGTCTTAACTAACTATGTTGCAATATAGATCTTCCGAAGTAAGGTGAAAGTGACAGAGAAGCCATAAAGCAGTGAATTGGAGTACCATAAACAAGAGGGGTTTTTTTATTAAATTTATTATTTTTTATTTTATTATTTTTCTTTATATTAAATTAAAGTTAATGGTCAAGATTAAAAACTACCAGAAAATTTAGCCATGGAAGGAGTTTAGAGAGTGCGAGATGTCTCGGCCGCTTTCTATAGCAGGGGTCTGTTGGATCATAAATTGGGATTTTAGCAATGGAAGCATTACGCACTTTCAAGAGGTCAGCATAGAATTTATCAAAGAGTTTTCGAATAAATTTGGTGAGAGAGGGGATTTTTAATGCAGTTCTAATTTCTTCATTTCTATGGTACTATCTAGCATTACCTTATCATTCGTAGGGTCTTATTTTCCAGAGCCTGGATTTGGGTTAAGTTTGAGCTATAAGAGTACTTGAATTGGATGGCTATGAGTTTTAGTGCCTAAGACACTTTTACTCAGAATGAGTGCTTTAGAGATTTATAGGAACATACACTTCACCAATGGTAAACAGAAATATATATAAAAAATTTAATTACTTGAAAATTGGTAAATAATGAGATTTCATTTAATATTTTCAGTGACTTAAAATGTTTTACCGGTCATTAAGCACTCGAATGCCGGTATACCTAAAGATTTTTTTTATTATTAAAACAGATCTGTCAAATATTTTTTTTTTGAAAAACTTTTGGAGTATAGTTTGATTTGTGGAAGTTCGTAAACGATCTTCTTGAACACCCTGCATAGCTCAGATATAGTAAAGAATGCGTAATCTAATTAGATAGAAAGGGTGATTCTCACAGGCGGGAGTCATGGCAGTCAATATGTGAACTGAATCCCTTAATAGTGCGTGATGCATTTGTTTTAGTTCTATCAACGTCCCGTTTTGAAGCAACACGAGAGGTGTTTTTGGACGGATCTCGTCACCTTGAACCCTAATCAGAGGACGACACCTGAGCTCTCGAAATTTCCGCACCACACCAACGAGTCCGGACGTTTGACAAACGACGTCAGATTTAACCTGTACTAGGACAACATTCAGTGGAATCGAGTTTCGATCCAGGAATTTCCTGGCGCCGAAGCCGAGACCTTACCACTAGAGCCCACGGATCCTAGAAATCCATCAAAGAGAAGTCTCTTAGTACGCTTTCGATGACTCACGCCTGTGAGACTCACCCTTTCTATCTAATCAGATGACCCGTTCTTTGCTGTCTTTAAGCTATGTTAGAGAAGGATCATTTATTTACGGGTCTATTCTGGTACCCCGGATTGGGGTGGGGGGGGGGACTTTTTCCGAGCCGGGAACAAAGGGGAGAGTGACGTCTCCCAACCCAACCGAGGGTACCAGAATAGACCCCTTAGATAAGAAGGCTGAGTCTCAGCGTGAGGTGACATAGCTGTAGTAGGTTATATTAATTTAAACCAGTAGAAGAAAACATCAAATTCGTTATTCTGTTTCCAGATCACAGGGTAACACCTAAAATACCATCATGGAAGTGAAATATGCAAGCAGTTCTCTTTTTGGCTCGAACTTTCGTTTTGGTAATTCTTCTGTTAGTAAATAGACTTTTCCTTTAGTCTGTACTTGTAAAATTTAATCATATATTGTTCTAGAATCAAGGTAAATTTTATGACCCTTGGACGAGATCATTCAACACAAACTATTTAATTGGCAATTGCATGCGAAAATGAAATGCGTACTGAAGTGACTTGAAACGGTCATCTGACACGCGTGCGGCAAATCTAAGTTTGTCTGTTACTGATTTTGAATTCTGAGGTTGCATTCAGCTCCTTCATAGCTACTACATCTAATCATTCTTCAGTGATTTAAAAGAAAACATTCTTCATTGATTATCACCCGTGAAAAGGAAGGATTCCACCGGAAAATGGCAGCAAATCCTGAACAGATAGTCAAAATTGATGTAGATGACACTTCTAACGGACATAACATTCATTATTCGTTCAATATGCGAAGCCTTGCTATGACGGAATCATGGCCCTTAATACAGGATTACACCACCAATTGCCCCGTCCTGCCCACTTCCTGGACACTTGCGATTACTTATAAGCAAATCCCCGAAACGGGTGAGGTTTCTTGTTTTGTTACTTTAACCAGAATCGATCTCGCAAGCGCCAGTGTGGAGGCCACTGTTTCAATCTCAATTCTGGATAAGGAGAAACACTTTG
Source organism: Araneus ventricosus (assembly GCA_013235015.1). Taxonomy (NCBI): domain Eukaryota; kingdom Metazoa; phylum Arthropoda; class Arachnida; order Araneae; family Araneidae; genus Araneus; species Araneus ventricosus. Next base: position 71,162 of record BGPR01001007.1, on the reverse strand, counting down.
TGCGTTATCCAAGACCGATTTGTAGCAGTCAAATGCTCACTACTGAAACAATACAAGGAACATTTGAAGACTCCAGAGATCCTGGATTAAAGAATTATGTACTTAGTCTAGAGTTCATTCTGAGGATCACCGTACTTATTCGATCTTGTCATTTGACGGAAAATTTCGATCGTCAAAAATACTTTAGCAGCAATGTGAAAGACAAGCGTCGTTCGAAAAAATAATGCTGTTGTGTGTTTTGTATTCTTGCATTTATTACAAAATTCTAAGATTTACTTAAAAATTCTGTTCCTATATATATAATTCTTTTCTAAGATTTACTTAAAAATTCATAAAAACTTGTGCATCCCTATAATATCTTCAGTTATTGCAAGATTGTTTGGAAACGTCTATTTAAAGCAGAAAAGAGGAATTCAGTTTTTTAAGGAAAAATGGAAAGTTCCTTGTCCTTTCAAAATTGGTAAAAAATAAATCTTCGTTTCTGTGCGGGAAAATGCGAATTTTAATCTTTTTGTGTTTAAACTTCGCCACACAGAAAAATTGACTCAAAAACATGCAACCACTGCTTTCTTGTATTTATGGGTACTTTCGCATTAACCGCATGCCATTGGCAAATTTTAACCAATCTTTGTTTGCTTGGTAAAAAAATAACGTAATGTGATAATAACATAATATAAACGTGATGTAAACGTTGACAAATATGAAATTGACGTTTGGAATTGAGTAAAACTTGGCTGATATTCGCTGATGGCATGCGATTGATACGAAAGTACCAGCTTCTGTGATCCAGCTTGAAAGATTCAATAACGTACGTGTATAATGAAATTTTTGTCCAGTTTTTTTTTAATTGTCAGCCTATTTCTTGGTTTATAAATGTTTTATTCAAACCCTGAATGCAAAAATGACTTTATTTTATCGTTAAGAGTAGCAGGGAGATAGAATGTGATATTTTATGAGATAATGCACAAATCGTGCATGTGCCTTGTTATTCATGCCCATTCTTTCTAATTTGCTTTTTTAAGTATATTTTGTATCAGGATAAATGAAATTTTCATACTGCATAATATTTGAATGGTGTTATCCCAAGTATTTCAGACTTGCTCTAATTTTAGAATGGATTAAACTTCAAAAATTGTGTGTGCTTTATAAAAATGCACTATTTGAAAAATAGGTCGCTCTCTTCCTTGTTGAATGCATGTACAAACATTTTAATGTTTTGGATGTGCTTCTAAAAGTTTTGTTTTGTCTTGTAAATTTGTTCACATTTGCAGTCTGAAATATTCTATCATTTGTATTATTCTGTAAAATATATGAATACTTCTGATGCAATGACTCCGCTCTGTGCTTTACGGCTATTTCTAATAATTATGAAGAGTCGTATTGAATAAAATCTTTTGAAACGTTTTGTGTTCTATTTTCTTTGAGATGCAAAAGTATTTCATTCACATGAGCCTCTATTGGGACAAGATGCCCTGAAATATTCACACAATATCTTTACGATGTTGTGCGGCATTCAGAATATCGTAGCAACAGATGTAGTATTTTTAACTATTGATATTGAAACTAAACCATTCATATATTTAAAATTAAGGTTCAAAATTAACGTGACTAGAGAATAATTCAAATTGCCGAATTATCCCAAAAATAATCATTGAATAATGAAACTTTAATACTACTAAGGATAGCTCGTCAAGCCGAAACAACAAAACTGAAAGTTTTAATGTTTTATTAATATATTAATATTAAAACATTAATAAATGCGAAGAAGACAAATGCCTTTTAGGAACAGATATGAAAAATCTACAACCGCTAAAACTGAATTTCTAAAAGATACACGATTGATCAGATTTAAGTGCAGATACAGTTAAATTTACCATAAGTGATTGTTGATTTGGAGAACTGTAGAACTTCCGTGATCAGGATCTATTTCCGGTGTAATTTTTCGTCAAAGGGAAACCGAAAGTGGATTTTCAGAACGGAAATTCCAAGTACCGAAAATAGAACAAAAAACTTGTCCATAAGAACAAAGATTTTTTTTTACTTTTTAGTACAAGTGTTTATAAAATAAGTAATGCAATTTGCAGTTTTATATCTCAGGTGTTCCGAGATATTCTGTTATTAATCTTTTAAAAGTAATTTTCAGCAAGTCCTAGTTTGTTTTTCGGTATCATTAGATTTGAAATTTAATTCACAGTCGTAAATAAAATCATTTCAGACTGCTGCCTTGAAGCCTTATTAATTTAACTAGAAAATCACCCGTCATAGTATGACGGGTGCAAATTGCCTCTTCAATCGAGAGATTTCCAGTCAAATTTGACACTTTTAAATACATATATATACGAGAGAAATGTTTAATATTGATTGAAAACAAATAAAATAAACATGTGTTTAGAATATTTTTTTATTTACATATTTCTTTATTCAAAAAAACTCGTCTCAGATAAAACATTGTTCTATACTTGAAGAGAGACGTCACTTTTCCTGCTGTTAACGCGGAAAAGTGACGTCTCCCCAACCCAAATCTGGAGTACCAAAGAATAGACCCGTTAGCATTTCAACGGAATTATGTAGTTGCCTCATGTTAATGAAGTACACAAAACGGAAAATTTTTCTTTAAACAAAACAGAAAAATCGTTCATATAAATAAATTTTCAAAATTCTAAATAGTTACTTTATTTTATTAATTGAATCCTAGGCGTTTCTCACAAACATGATGAACGAACTTCGGATAAGTTGGCATGTTCTGCGGCCTGCGTAAAGCGCAAATAGGAACAATACTATTGAATTTTACAACATATAAGTAAATCTGGCAATCAAAAGTGGCGCTAAATTTGTTTCTTGTTTAGTAATTATGCATAAATCGTAAATAACTCTCCAATTCCTTTTGCTAACTTAGAATTTGACTAGTCTAAACTGTAAATTCATTATGCTTGCATATACATTTTTTATAAATATCGAAATTATACAGTTATTCGATCGAGATGTGTTCTGAAATTTTTGTTGTCTTATCATGAGTGACGTAAGTGAAATTTGGCGTTTGTCTTTATGTTTTCTTTGAAAATGTGTACTGCACATATTATATTAATCATCAAAGTAAAATGGTTATTCTTGGTCTGTCTTGCAGCCAAGGGTGGTAAGAAATCATCTAAAGTTAACATCAAAATACTAACTATAGTTTCGAAGATGTATTAAATCTAAATGGAATTATCCTCACGAAAATTTTGATCGGCTAAAAATTATACGTTTTATAAAGCATAGAATTTTTTTCTCAAAAGGTTAGTTACATAAATCCATTTGAAACTTCCCCAGATCTAACACAACAGATGTTATTTACCAATGTCTGTATTTTTTTTAAACATTGATCACATTACTCTAATTTTACTAATGGATTAAAAACATCCACTGGTGCCTCATTTTAAGTTATCTTCCCAGACAAAATTTTATGTTTTAGACTCCACCATTAATGTACCATATTTAGCCTGGAAATCTGTGGTTCATCTTGTACAGGATGGTATTTGAAACAAACCTTGAGATAGTTGTACCATTTGCATTGATTCATTGACTGTATTGCAGGCACGAAAATCATTACGTCATCAGAATCGTCCATTGGTCTTTAATGTTATAGAATTTTATTACAGATTTATTTCTCGATTTTTTTTTCTTTAACATTTTATTTCGCTGGATATCATCCCATTTGGAAATAAATAGGATTGAGAAGGCTTCTAAATTGGAATCTAATTATTACAATATATCCAGCTCTTTAAGTGTGATCTTAAAAGATTTATTAAGGGAACTCTTTATTCAAGCTGGTAAACCCAATGGAATTTGAATCGGAGAATAAACTATAAGCAGTTAAAACTGTTTTTGAAAATTGCTCACCATTGACAAATTGGAAAAGTGACATGTCTTAACATGCTTGCACATTGGCCATTCAGAATTTATGCATTGACATTTGCTGCTGGGTGAACAAGTTCCTATATGTCCATACTGTTATTTCTCATCTGTTTTTAATTTTCTGGTTGAATGTATGCTTTTTAAATCTCAATGCTTATACTATTTTGAAACAACTTCATTTGCCCTCTCAACATTAATTGGTAAAGCAGGCCATTCACAGTTCTTCCAAAATAGAATTTTTGGAACATGGGAAGGAAAAAACAATTGTCAAGATTGAAACCCTATGAAATTTGGAGTAAATGATTCAAAAATGATGGAATTCAAAAGAACTTAAATTCACAAAATTTGATCTGCTGATTCGAATTTGAGACCTCGATTAGAGGGTAGCGGCACATCAAAAGATCTGCCTACATTAGGGCCTCGCGTCGAGGGTATAAATAAAAATAATCTCCCCGTGTGTGTGTGGGGGGAGAATTCTGTGACTTTGAACCTTGTCTACATTCCACTAACATCGACGGGGGGCGGGGGAACAAATGGCATAGCTAGCCTTCTCGTGCCCAGACACCAGGGGCGAATCCATTATGGTTTCATCCGAAATTCCAGCTTTTTTTACCTTCTCAAATTTGGAATTTCAGGATATTTTTAGTTACATTACCCGTGTCAAATTTTGATTTGGGAAAAATATGCCATTAAGATAGTGTAATAATTTTATATTATACCAAAATCAATGAAGTAGTTAAACTTCTTGTCGAAATAAATTAGTGAAAAGGTAGGTTTTTTTTGTTAAAATTTGTGTGTTAACAATCTGCAGTTATTTGAAATTATGTCAGACTTGCAGCACGCTAGTTTTCAGATTTTTTTAAATGGAGTCCCTGACCCTGGTCACCATCAAGTTTTTTTTTTTTTTTTTTAAATCCATTTGATTTTACATTTTAATTTAAATGCTCCTTTACATTTTTTACCATGATTTTATGTTAGATTTCCCTTGAACTCTCATTACTCTATTGTTTTTGTAAACTTTTTTTCTGTTTCAAATTTTATTTTATGTAAATTTTACTGCATGTCCAGCACAGTATGATCAATGAATGATTCTTGCAGCAATAAACCACAAACCAAATTCAAAGGTAGAAGGTTGTAAATTACTTTTTAATTTAAAAAAAAATTGATCTTGTAATAAAAGTGTTGCTGATTCAATCCATGTATATCGGTTTATGTCATCTTCGATTTAAGAAAAAATTTTAAAAATAAAACTTTTTTACATAGAAGATATTTTTTATGGCATGAGTAAAGATTATTGGGTACTAAAGAATTCTGTTGGAAATCCACTTTTTCAGTTATGCCATTTTTTTTAGTTCATTGAATTTATGACAGTTTTCTTTGATCAAACAAATTAGCAATAATTTTAATCCCTGAAATTTATATGCATAACAACAAATTATTTTGACCTTCATTTTCCCCCCACACTTTTGGATATTAAAACTGATAGGAGACTAAATTTTTATAATAAAGATAAATGAAATAAGCAGAAATCCTGCTATTTAGCACTTGAGGATGGCCACACGCTTAATATTACCAGAAGCTGGTATTGCCAGTGTAATAGTCGCCCTCAAAGGGTTAAACATTAAAATTATAATTTTGAAATAGAAAAACTCTAACAGAAATTAATTGAGAAGTCTGAAGTTATCATTGATGTAAATGATTATAAAATTAGTTAAAAACATAATCACTGATTTAGGCACTTAATTTAAAATAATGAAAATTTCATATTCTGCAACATTTATATTATTCTTCAATAAAAAAAAGAATTTGATTTGTTTATTATTCTTAATATATTATTAAAATTTAATCTAATTAGTATTTATTTTCAATGTATATAGTTTTTGTACATTTAAGCAAAGATGAATATATCCTTTATGAAACTTCTATTTTGAAGCTTTATCATTAATTGAAATAATGAAGTAGTGTTGAAATATGTTATGTTAATTTTAATTTGCTGAGATTTGAGAATTGTATTTAACAAAGGATATTGAAAATGAAAAGTTAACATGTGATAAATTATCAGAATATTCTGGAATAAACCTGATAATTATATGCTAAACTTGCATATAACACTTTTAGGCTTTTTCTAGAAATCCATTGAAGTTATTCGAGATGAGAAAAAGTCTATTGAATGTTCATTCATTACTTTTTAATAGTTAGTTTGACTTCTAATTATAAAATCCTGTATGGATCGAAAAACTATAAATGTTCCTGTTATTTCACATTTTTAACAAAGCCTATCTGACTAATTATTGTATGGAAAAATAATTCATTCTTATTGTTATTGTGTTGCTATTATTCCTATCTGTTATCTTATTTGATCATTTTAAGATGCAACACCTTCTGTATTAAAGTGAATTAGAAATGAGATAAAAAAAGATAGCTGATACAGTTTGTTAAATTTGGTTCAGAAGAATATATCATATTTATAATATATCGCATTAAAAAAGTTTTTTTTAAAAAGATTGATTTTTTTTTTTTCCTTGTTCACATTGTAACTGTAGGACCTGCACCGTCATTTCCCGTTTTCAACTTTCAGGACAAAGCAAAATGTATCCAAAAGTAAGCTTGGTGGAGAGTTTGCAAAAAAGGGCTGGAATGATTTCTCTACTGGATTCTCTGAAAATGCTTCAGCTCATGTTCAACAAATAACTTTTAAAAAAGGTATGGCAATTTATTACAGTCAAACCCCATTACAACAAATCTTCAACAGACTGACCCAGAAATTTGCCATATCCGATTTTTCAAATATTTCCTATTCAAGATTTCCTGTAATTCTGTGTTGAACAAATTAAACACACTGAATTACAATTATTAATGCAGAGTTCGTACGCTCCTTGAAAATTCCTTGAAAACGATTTTCATTTTCAAGCACTATGGAAACTCCTTGAATTTGGGTTTTACTCCTTATGAACTCCTTGATTTTCAATTTTTAACATTTCTTTTATTAATTGTGTACTATGTTTCACCGATAGAAAGGATTCTAAATCACCGCTGCAATTACCCAGTATTTTGCATTGCTCTTTCTACGATTTGATGTTCATCTCCTATCCAAAATTTAATAATTAGTTTTAAGTGCCAATCAGTAATAACCAACACAATAGAATGGTGCAAATTGAGAATGTTATTTCTCTTGGATTATTTCGAAAAATTAACTGTATTTCTTTAAATTGTAACATATGGTTTGTTGTAAAGGACATATATTGTGATGGTGGAGTTGAAGGAAAATAGATACTATAGTTTTTATTTGAAAAAGGGTAAATCATGGTATGTAACGAACTATTTGAACTTTTTGGGTAGTTGCATAATTTTATAAACAATTGTGTGTCTAAGTGGCACCACTCTACTTTCATATAAATAGATTTAACATGGCATTCTTGGAAAAATCAGCTTAGTAAAAACTTATAAATGAAATAAATATAACCACATTTGAGTTATTAGCAATGTTTTATATATTCTTAATATAATTTTTGTGTACTTTAAAAAGGGAACCCTTTTTCATGCGTAAATATTGACTCCTTGAAAATTTTGAAAATACTCCTTGAAAACTCCTTAAATACTCCTTGATTTTTAATTTAAAAAATCTGTAAGAACCCTGTAATGGGCTATAATAAATTAAAATAAATGTTTGTTTTTTAAAAAATTAAAGAGTGCTATTAATTGTACTTACATTTTGAAACTTCTTGGTACCTTTCAGATTTTTCTTGTAGACTGAGATCATCATGCTATGATTTTTCTAAATGATCCCAGCTATAAATTTAGAAAGAGGAAATTCTCTGCAAACAGCAGATTGACTCTCACCATTTTCTATTCTCTTAATAATTTTCACTTTATCCTCGATTGAAAAAGCCTTCCGCTTACTAACACTAACCATTTTAAATCTACTTGATGTCAACAACTCCAACGATATTCAGCAAATGGAACTAAAGAAAGTGAAAGAATGTATAGTGACATATGAACCTCATGTCTTGGCAGTTTTGTCAGAAACAAGGGAAACAGACATGCATTCCCTCTGAAGAAAAAGGGAAGTGGGGTTGAGTGATCGTTCTTTGTCGATCTGCCAATTGTCACACTGGGTGATGGATTGAAAATGACCATCCAAGGTTGGTCACTGCTAACCCTTCACTGCATACTGTATCAAATTTCATACATGATTTATTTTTCATGTGTAATAATGAATAGAAAATTTTTTGTCCACTCATACACACTGTATCAGATTAGAAACATCAAAAGAGGACCAGATAATAATAATTTATTCCATTTTCCATGGAAAGCACAAGTCCTATTGATAAGTCTGTAGTAGTCAGTTATTCAATTCCTGATACACCTATTGACATATTTATTCAGTTTTTAGCATTTAAAAGGAGTTGTGCATCTTTGATGATTTTATCAATTGCTTCTACAGGTATTTACCATTTTGATATTGCTTTTAAAATACTTTTTTATTGTTTTATAAAAAAATAAATAGTGATTTGATAAGTTCATTAAATTCAAATTAATAATATCACAATTCTATTTTGATTTTTTTTGTGTATTTTTCTGTTGTTATATGTGAACTTCCCATGGCAAAAACATTTTATTTTGAAATTTAAAAAATCGTGCATTGAAGGGTTAATTTGGTTTTTCCTTGAGGTAGTGATACCCGTTGACAGGTGAGCTAATTAAATGTGGCTGTGGCCCATCTGGTGGATAGAAAGTCCCTCTGAATGAGAGCAGTTGATTCCGAGAAACAAACATAGCTGGCAGAATGGAAAAGAGCAAATTTTGGTTTGTTATATCTGAATTCCTTGCTTTTGAAGTTTGTTACAAGAATTTGAAAATACATTAGTGACATTAGAGCTTGGTTAGGACCAATTGAAAAGTTCCTTAAAACCGAAGGTTCGTTATACAGGGGTTTGACTGTATATAGAATTTGACTCCAAAAACATTTTTTTCAAAGGTATTGATTATAGAGTACCTTTCTATAAGCATGTTGATACCAAGTAATATAAATGCTGGAATGAAATATCACTTTTGTGGTAGTACATCAATGGTAAAATTTACCTTAAGCTATAAAGTTGGTGAAAAACTACACTTATTGAAGCATAAGATTTTTGTATTTAGTGAGGTTGCTATGCATTTTTTCAGTTTTCATACTAATAGAAAACTATCAGCAGATATTAGTGCCAAAATTAAAGGTTAGTGTGTATATAGTAACCAACTTAGTTTTAGTGACTTATTGAAAGGTCTCAAAGTTTCAGTGTCTCTTCGATATTTTGAATCATGCCATATTTCATACTTTTCCCTAAAGGTAACTGTAAAGTTTTATCACCATGCAATACAAAGAATTTTTTATCAAGAAATTCTTTATTATTTCTAATTTAATTCTTGATATCCATTGACTTCTAAATTATTGAATAATTTTTTTCATTGAGCTCTTAACCCTTTAACTGCGGGTACTTTCTTATATATGTGGTTTATAAACCACACCCACAGTTAAAGGGTTTACCCTCTGACTGTGTATCCCATGATTTCTGCGGGTTGGAAGCAAGTCTATTTTTTGCTGCATCCTGCGATTTTCACAGGCTAATATGTTTACTTTTATACAGACATGACACTTTTCCACAGAAACGCGGATTTCCGCTTTTTTGGCGTCGAATTTAATCATTCTTGAGATCGATGCAAATCTGCATTAAAATTTTTGTTAATGTGTTGGGGGCAGGGGTTGCTCATGCAAACAAAAACTGTGCACATTCAAAATAATGTCAGATTTGATAGATAAAAGATCAGGAAGAATATATATTGAAACATATTCTCCAATTTAGAGTGTTAAATACAAAATGATGAGCAAAAAGGAGTCTGCTTTTGAATATTTTAGAAAAAAGATTTTTTGCATGATGCCATTGATAGTAACTAGTATGAACTTGATAGTACGAAAATAGCTATGAAAAAAAAATCAAAGAAAGAGCACAAAATTTAGAAAACGGAGGAAAATAGCAGATTGGAGCATAAAAGAACACTTGAACTGTCAGCTCAAAGAATGAGAAACAAAAGTCTGAATAATTATGCATAATCAAAAAGAGTTTTTACATGGCCATATTTTTTAGTGAGATAATTTTTACCATAGTTTTTATTTTAACAAAACTTTTATACGTAACTCATTTTTCACCCATTAATTTTCTTTTAAATAATAATTCTACAATATTTTTAATATCTCAAGCACTTTTTGTATAAATTTATTCATTTATTGTCCAATTACTCATACTTATTTTACCTCTCGTTGTTTACATTTGATACTATTCCATATTTATGAAGTTCAGCTTTTTTTGTTCCTAGCCTGTGTCATGTCTGTTTTATAGTATTGGATCATATTATACTAATAAAGCTTTGCATATAAATAACAACTCTCTTGATGGTATTTGAACATGTTTGCAAACGCTGTATCTAAATAGTTATTTTAAAAAATTACACTGTCAGAGGGTTGATTTTTTTTCATTTAACTCTTTTCATTTTTTCTCATTTAAGTCTTATGTTTTTTTTCATTTAACTCTTTTTACCTTTACTAAAATTCTTTTCATTTACCTCTTTTTGATTTTTATTCTAATGGTCAATATTAGAAAGAATTTTGCAGGCATTTAGGCTAGGTATTTATTGTATTTTTTCCTTATAGTATATCAGGTTAGATAACTACTCTGTAATTAATAACATTTTCAAAACTTTTTATTTGTTAAAAGTTGCATAGAAATAAGCATATAATTTAAAGACTTCTTTTTGTTATTTTAAGCAATAAAGTTCAAAAACAAACCATATATTATAAAATTGAGTATTTATTTTTCAATTACTTAAGAATTTTAATTAGATTATCAAAAGAAATCAATTAGTTTAATTATGATTTAAATAATTATGCATTAAATACATGAAATAAAAAGTTATTATTTATAAGTGCTATATTGTTTTTAAAATTTATCCTCTCTTGACCCCCCTCTTCCTGCATGCCATTTTTTTTTTTTTTTTATATAAATATGAATGCATCATATGCCATTTGCCTAGTTTTGGAAATAAAATTTATTTGCTTCATTTTGAGAGATAATAAAAATTTCATTTTATTCTACCACCAAAAATTAAGAAGAAAAAAAACCCCTTTTAATGTTTGAATATCTATTACCAAATTTATATTTTCCCTTCTCGCTATGCTATTGTACAAAATTTTACAACAAAAAGTCAAATGAATGACTTTTGTGTATTGAATTAAAAGAAAGTTTATATTATTCTATTCATCAAATATGTGGGTAATACTGTTTTCATTTTCCACTTCAATGCACAATAGTAACATTAAGTAAGAAAAAATATTAGTATGAAATAACATAACCAAAAGGGTTTCAAAGTTGTTTCTTATAAAAATCTTCCAAATGAGTTCAATTCTGTTAATATTGTAATCAAACAGGAATTGCAACTTTTAGAATGGATAATTCTTATATAAGGTCTCTGATTTGGGACCTGAATGTTTAAGGTTTGAAACCTGATTCCAGCAAAAATTTGTTGTGTATGTGGGCCTAGTACATATTAAATTTGACCTTCAGGGTCAAATATCCTCACTTTGGTGTGGAGTTTTGGAGAAGGGGTGCCAACTTAGGTTTCTTCTTCAGACCACAATTCTAAATGACAAAGTCAGACCTAAAATATTCCTCATATTGCTTCAAAATGAAACATTAATATAAACTAATCTTGGTTAATGTTTTATATTGGTTGGTAGATGATCACTTGCAGATAAAAATTTTACATGTTCATCACTCATTCCTATATTTCTCTTATAGTATAAATTTAAAATTATCAGATATGTGTGCAGAACTTGGTAATCAGCTTCTTATCCAAGTTGGCTGCCCACAAAAATTCATTTTGGCATATTATAAACCTGTAATTTGCGTTTGCTAATTAAACTTTTTTTAAAATTTTTGTTTTTATGTTTACATAATCATGGCATTTTTCTTATATTATGTAATGGTTATTCTTTCAGGGTGACCAGCCGACCGGGAAAATCAAATGGTGAATGGTCAGGGAATTTTGGGAGATTGGGAAAAATCAGGGAAATTTATTTTTAAACTGGAAATTTTTTTTATTTTGATGATTCTTATGGGACGCGACAATTGCTGGTCTTTTTTCATGAGTAGAATGGAACACTGTTGGTAACCATTGAAAATTCGTCATTTACTGACAGTTAAGAACAGATGCCATTTGCATTTCTGCGCACACATCAGGTGGCGAGATGTTTGCATTTAAATTTCCTAGGGACAGAAATTTCGGTATGAACAGGATTGCATTCCTTTTATTAGTTAAATTAAATTATACTTTTTGTGATAAAATCTGTAGTATAATTGCACTTGGATATTGAAGACAAACAGGAATTTGGCTAAGTGCCAAAGATATTCACACAGCTTATGAGATCGTAGATGTTACTTTATCTGTCTACAAATTAGCATTCAGATTGCTTTTATGAGGACTTAATATCAAATAGGAGTTTATACCTGAAATAATTTTCCACTTCTGGAGATCTTTATGTTGAATTTTGAAGTATCGGAGGTTTGTGCTAATATTTTTTTTTTTTTCAGAAAACATTATGAATACAGATCATTTTGCTAAATTATGGGATCTTAAAAGTATCAGTGGGTTATCTATATCTAGACTCTTATCTAAATTTATAAAAGAGCTATTTTTTTGAGTATTATGAAAACATGTTCCGTTTTTTTTTTTTTTTTTTCTTTACACAGTCCTTTGACTTACACTTACCGGATAATTTTTGGCACAATGTTGAATTAGAGAGAAGCTAAAACCATAAAATTGTTTTAAAAATTCAAATGAAATTTTTATTTAATTTTAAATGGTAAATTCTGGTGGTTTTTTTTTCCCATTTTCACATATTTTATTTTCCCATTTGTATTCATATATGCGAGACTTCCGATGTTTTAGTTTATAAGTTCTAGTGTTTTTTCTCTCTTTTTTTCGTCTTTAATGTTTGATATTATTTCTTTTCATATATTATTCTTTTTGAGCCATATTAAAGGAAGCTGGTTGAAATAATTTTTTTTTTCTTTTGCAAACGATTCACGTGACTGAATATTATGCTTCTGTGTTTTAATTTATAAACATCAGCATCTTGCATTTTTCTCTTTTTTTTGTTTTCTGATGCTTTTTTTTTTGGACGTATATTTTTATTAACATTTTGTTTGCTCTAATGACTTTTTTAAGTTTATATTTTTAATTAGCAATGCCTGGAAAATTCTGTTCATTAGAATTGTTCATTGTAAAGATGTATTGGTTATTTTACTGTTTATTATTTAAAAGGTTTTTAATAAATATTCTTTTTTCAAACTTCTTGCTGAAGTAGAGTATAATTGTTCATTGTAAAGATGTATTAGTTATTTTACGGTTTATTGTTTAAAAAGTTTTTAATAAATGTTCTTTTTTCAAACTTCTTGCGTTTTCACTCAAACCAGGTGTGGTTTGAATGAAAACTTGATATAGGCAATGAGTACTTGGTATGGCCAGTGCGCAGGTGATTTCCTATGGTTGACAAGCTAAAAGTTAATGCAATTTTGCTGTCATTTAATAATTTGATACAATACTCCTCATAGTTTAAAAGTGCATACTGTTATTGCTAATATTTTCTTTTGGCTGTTTTTCATGTTTGTAATGAATTTTTTTTTCTCTTAGTCGAATCGGTGTTCAGTTTTGATTTGGGTGTTGGTAAACAGTATAAATGGGGAAGATACAACTAGAAGGAAACAGATTACTTCATTGTTAGGCACTTCGTAAATGTGCATATGATTTCGTACTGCATCTTTTCGTGGTTAAATCTGGGACAATGAATTCTGATAAATGGTTGGCAGGCTAAATGCCCATCTAATCGGGCACAAATCTTCTAGTGTTCTACATATTGATTAATATACTTGCAAAACATGGGGAAATGTTTCTAAAAATGAAGCTTATCTGAAACCTAGTAAGTGAGCTTCAGAACTAGATATTTTTGTTTTGTTTTCAGAGTTTTAAATTTTGTTTATTCTACATCGAATTTAATCAGATAGAGAACTTGCATAGTATTAAGAGCGTACTGTGCATTAAATAAAGGGAAGAAAATTAAGTAGATAATTCTGAAGATTTTAGATACCTCTGAAAAACTCAGGGAATTTTTTTATAAAATGTGCAAAAGTCAGGGAAATTCAAAAAGCAAAAATAATGGCCACCCTGTCTTTAATTTTTCTCTAATTTGTATTTGATTAAATTGCATTTGAAAAACATTTCAATATAATATGATTTTATTATTTTAGGAGAAGAATCGATTAAAAAGAAGCCTAAAATTGATCCAGATGTATTCAAGAAGCGAATTTTAACCGAAGGGTGTAAATCAGCAAAAAGAAAGCCCATCATTGAACATAAAGAAGCAGATTTTTTCACCTCTAAAGCCAAAGATCTATGCAGTTTGATTCAGAAAAAATCCTTGCAATCAGAAAATAAAAAAAATCTGAAAACTCACAATTTCAACAGGTGTCCAAATTCTGTATTTCTTGAAGTGCAGAACATTCAGGATTCTTTCCAACAAACTAAATCAACACATCAACCAAAGTTTTGTGTTAAATCTTCCTCTGAATTTAGCCTAAACTTTATCACTGATCTTGTTCTTAAGAAAGCAGGTGGACAGGAAAATGTCCCTAAAAAGAACAGAGCATCTGCATGTCAGTTTATCTCTGGAGAAAATGACTTTTCTCATTCAGTACCTATTAAAAAGGTTCAAAAAACAAATGTTTTTTCTGATCTTTATTCTTCTTCAGCAAAAAGGAATTATACTGTAATCAACAATTTGTCTGACTCGATTACAAACTCTGAGGTGGCACCTTTACATTCAAAGAAGAATCGTGATAAAATCAGAATTAGTGACGATGTGAAATTTCAGATAAGTGCTGGGAAAGTGCTTTTGCCAGGCCAAAATCAAAAAGTAAGTATAGAAATGTGAAATAAAATGCAATGAAAACAAAAATAGGTACTTTTCCATCAGTAGAGTCCAGTTAACAACAAGCTTGAATGTCAACACTGTTCCATTAGCATCAAGATTAATTACTAAGACTTAGAGACGAGAGCTATTGGTAAGATTAGGCAGGTCTCTGTCTCGTCCCTTTCTAATGGAAAAGTGCCCAAAAGTCAGGCAGCCCGGGCAACTACCAGTGACGCCAAGGCAGGAGTGTGAATTAAAAGAAATGGTTTAATATATTTGAGAAATAAAGTCATATATTTTTAAAAATAAATTTGTTGAATATATTTAGTTTCCATTAGACCACTGTATAATCTTAAATATAACTGAAGTTAAAAATTCTCACCACAATAATATTAAGTAATATTTGCAGGTAAAACATGTACATTTCTAAGTAAAAGTTTGCTTGATATTTTGAATACCGACATTTTTAAAATTTAAAAAATATTTTGGTGGCACAATCTTGTTGTCTTGCCTGGTTGGTAAAGTTACCTCGGGCTACTCCTGCCAAAAGTAATGATAATATTAAAAAGTACTGATTTTGAAGGTTGAAATGTGATCTATTTGTGTTTGAAAAAGCCTAAGCTATTGTCTGCTATTTTGGCTTATTATTTGGCAAATGCAAAAACATTTGTGTGTTCCTCTTGTTTTATACAATAAATTAAGAAAGCAGTCATTTAATGATAATAATTTGTTATAAAACTATGTTTTTCCCTGAATTATTCAATAACCAATCATAGATTTACTTTGAATTATTATAGTAGTTTGATTAATGCATTCTGGAGTCGCCAACAATAAGCAAAAAAAAGAAAAGAAATATCAATATTATCTCTTGTTCTATATAAGTAATTACTGTGAGCCTGTTATGTTCGTAAACCTACCAAAAGTTGGTTTCTGATCATAATGAGCATTTACTCTTTTTCAGGTAAAGCACATTTTTACCATCAGTGTTCTTTATGATGATGATGATCGGTTAAATGTTTATTAACTGATCAATAAAATTAGGGTTCCTTGAAAAATTGTTTTAAAAAACCTACTTTTTAAAGAAAAAAAAATGAAAATTAATTTATTTGATGTAAGGAAAAAAATTATCATTGTCATCAGTTTTACTATTTTCCTCCTTTTCATTAAAAAAACCCCCTTATTTGAATCAAATTCTTTTGTTTAAAAAAAGATGTATTGAATAAACAATTCTTTATCTGAAGACTTTTGTGTGCTTGATAATAAACATACCCAAGACTTCATAATTTGAGGTTTTTTCATCTCTTATGTAATTTTTTTCCCTTCTAAAATATACCTTTAGAGAAATTAACTTTATATGAATTTTTGAAATATGGTTAAATTATGTGTCTTTATTGCTCATTTTATCTTTCATGAATCAAGATTTAAAAAGAAAAGAAAAGAAAACCCTCTGATCCATTAGAAGAATTTTGAGATTTGTTGAAAAGCAGCTAGAGAACACAAGATAATTGCCATACTTGTAGATAATCATTTCCCCCTTCTATTTAGTTTAGGATTCAGTTTTCTTGTTGGGCATCAATGTTGTAAAGAAATACTTCATTAAAGTACAAAATCTTTTAGTAACATAATTTCAACATCTTTCCATTTGGTAATAACTTGGATTAATGATTTATCTAAGATTATTTGTTTAAAAAAAATGCCAATTTCTAAAAATTCCTTTTTGAAATGTGATTTTAATCAACCAAATAAATTCTTTGAAATGTTAACTCAGCTATTTTTTCATTATGCCTTTTTTTTTAAAAAAAAAATTCTTTCTTTATAATAACCTTAGTTATTCCTATATGTTAAAATTTCTTAGCGAGCATATTAATTTAGATTATATCATAGATGACTTTGCTCAGGATATAACATGAATTTCAGATTTTTGTTTTACTTTTTCAAATTTAATATTTTCAGATTTATGAAGTGTGGACTCGACATCTTTCTCAAATTTTGTTTCTGAATAAATATATTCTGGAATTCTGAATAGATATTCCAGAGATGAATTATGTGGATAATATTATGACAAAATATTAAACACTCTCGTGGTTGACTGGTATATTATGCATTCTCATTAAATAAAAATATCTATGGAGTTTAAAGATCAGAAAAACCTCTCTCAAAACCTTATCAGTAAGGATTTTAGAATAATTTATTGATTAGCTGGATAACTTGCCAAAATTCCTTGCATTCCATAACCCCCACATTAACAAAAAAGTTATCTACATCAAAATGTCTTGGTGATCTTACTTAACTGATACTTAACAAAGAAAATGTAAATAGTTTTTTTCCAGAATTTAACTCTCCTTCAAACTCAATCTAAACTTAGAAATTACTTTTGAAATATATTTAAAAACTAGAAGAAATTAAGTAAATTTGTGCATTAGTAGTTTCATTGATGAATGCATATGTCTATCACATTAATATTCAGAATTATTTGAAATTATGTCCAAATTTTGCTCCTCACTAGTTTTTGAAATTTTTGAATTGAAGTTGCTGTCCTTTATTATATCTTTGAATTCACAAATAACACATATTTCTGCACAGTTAAAAAGGTGATCTCTGATGTTTGCATCTAATTTTGAAAGCTTAAATGTGTTTTGATTAGCAAAGCACTCTTCTCTTACCTTGTTGCTATATAAAGACATACTTGCATTTTTTTCCTCCCTTAGAATAATGCATCTTTCAACCTTGCTGCATTACTTGGGGATGAATCTTCCAAAAACAAGGGTAGCAGCTGGCTCCAGTCTCTGCAGACCTCTGGCAATGAAGTTCCTCAGGAAGATACTATTGGAAGGAAAAGGATTCGAAATATTCAGCCGTAGGTTTTTGTTTAATGCTGTGTAAGCAAAATGCCTATTGTAACAAAATTGTCTTGTTGGTGTACGTGAATGCATTCCAGTAAGCAGGACTAAAAAATAAAGCTCTTTATTTTGCAAATATTCTAGGAAAAGAAACGTAGCACAAGTATTAAAACAGTACTTGTAAAAATTCACAACAGAGATTACCAATAAATCTCAACACAGTGCTCAAAGGTCTCTTAGCTCACCAGCTTGCTTGCTGATCAAAATCCAACTGACTGTTCTTGGCTTGAGAGCTTGCTTTTATACTTTTTCAACAGGAAGTGACTTCATTACATAGGAAGTGATGTAATCTCCAGAAAGTTCATGAAGCCAGTAGAAATAGGTTGACAGTTCGAGGTCTTTCTAGAAAATTCCTTTTGTGGCCAAAATGGTCGCCAAATTTTTTGCCAAGATTAGCATCTCAGGGAAACAACTTTATAGCTTTGTAGCAATCTCAATCTTTAATCTTCTAAAAACAAGGGCAGCAGTTGGCTTCAGTCTCTGCAGACTTCTGGCACTGAAGTTCTGCAGGGAGATACTGTTGGAAGGAAAAGGATTCAGAATATTCTGCCATAGGTTTTTGTTTAATGCTGTGTAAGCAAAATGCCTATATACACATTTCAAACAATTGAAAAATAATTGGATTGTAAAATGGCTTGCAGGGTAACCAGTCAATGCACATTTTTGTTTAGAATGAAGAAAATGGTACAAAAAAATCAGCGGTAGGTGGCTTTATCAAGAGTGACTACATTGGAGATATGCAAATAATTATTTATAGACCTATATATCCGAACAACTTCATATGATTCTTTTGGGAATGTTGTATGTCAAGTCTGCAGTATGTTGTACCTTGTGATGGGGGCCATCCCAAACCCGTGTTGTTGTGATAAAAATGTTAAAATTGTCGTTTATTTTATGTACCTATTCATTCACTTATATCAATGCCACCATAGGTGATTTTTTGTACAAAAAAAAATGGAAGCATGAAAATCTTTTTCTGCAAACCTGATCCGATAGATTTTCAATTTTTTATGACTTCTTTTTAAATATCTTCGTACTTTCTGCACACTCAATATTAATGCTATTTTATATCATTATCAAGATAGTGGAACTATGGATATTAAGATAGTTATTGATACCCTTAGAGCACTGCATCTAATATGTATTTTTTTGGAAAAAAACATTAGAAAAAAGATGTCACAGTTTGGAAATTCACCATAGCTCTCTTACTATCCTGACAATGGACTCGTCTCCGGGACCAGGGGCGAGGTGTCCCGTAATCAAGAAGCTCTCTTCATATTTGCTGTGTAGACTGTTTCAATCGAACATTTACCTTTGCTTACAGTCTGGTACATCTTTTCCTTTTAAATGATTAAGATTTTACTTCCACTATTGAACCAATCTGTTTCTGTTCTAATCACCTGACTGATCATTCTACTTCCATATCCTATCAGTCATTCCATGTGTGAGGGCAGATTGATTGCTTATGAGAGAAAACAAGAATAATAGATCAGTTATTGCACCCAATATATATTTATGAGCAAAATAGTAAAACATTTAAGCAAATTGAAATTCACTAAATAGCTTTATTTAAATGACTGTATTTTAAGACGAAAATATTTTAGACAAACATTTGTTTCCAGTAGGAATGTAGCAAAAAGTTGAGCAAATAATTCAAAAAGCAATTTGACACCCCATGGTTGGGTGGTTTCACCACTTTCATTCAACTTATTTTGACATTAATCAGAATAATTTACAATATTTAACTAAAAGAATTATAAATATGATAAAATGAACTAATTGATTAAGGTGTTAGTTACCGTCTTGTTTATACTCTATTATTTCAAATATGATTTATAAGATCCTTTAATATTTTTCTACTTTATACATGTTACAAATTTAATTAGTCTATCCAAAAACTATATTTTTTTGCAGTTATAATGTTCTTAAAAGATCTTGAAATACCTTTGATTTTTTGAAATATTTTTTAAAATATTGTTAGCAGTAGAGTAGCTGAGTGGTCCAAGGTATTATGTACCATCTGCTGATGAAGAAATTATAAGGGTAATGTCAGGTTCACTTTAGAAAACATCATCATTTTGAAATACAAAATTAATGAAAATCCTTAATTAATTAGCTTTTCATATTACATTTAAATTGTGATTAAAATGCCAGATCATATTTTTCTATTATAACTACCAAAAATAATTGCCATTCCAAATCTTCTTGCAAATATAGTTCAAAATTTGCAGCTAATTGATGGCTTATTTTAGCTTTGTAAATTGTTTCAATCTTATTTGTGATACTATTTTAAAGAGTTCAAAAACATTGGATTGATTAAAGTCAACTGTATAATTAGCAAAATTTTACAAAAAGAATTTTTTTTTTTTTTTTTGTGTGTGTGTGTGTGTAAATCTATATATATATATTCTTAAAAAATTCTACTAACTTATATTTTTACTTATAGAGGAGGATTTGCAGAGCAGATGCTAAAATTGCAAAGAATAGAAAAATCAGAAGAAGTAATCTGGGACCACAATGTGGATAGGAGCAAAAGGAAAGGTAATCTTTCTTTTTTTAAATTCTCATTTGAATGTTGATTCCTTATTCTTTAAATTCAAATCTATGTTGACATAAGCTAATAGAGCACACAGCATTCAAAAGAAGATGTGTCGACTTTTACCTCCTCTTGCAAATTTGAATAGCTTAATCCATCTCAAATTGTTTCCATTAGAAATTAATCCTTTAATCTCACTTTTAACTGCATCTTAAAACCTTTTTTATTTTAATGGAAGTGATCTTTTTATACTTTTATTGCATCTGCTTAAAATTCTTCTACCTAATTTATATCATTGCTGTTTTTTGTGTCTTTTACTTCCTCTTTTTAAAAGTAAGTGGCACTGAGTATTAATTAAATAAAAATTGTTTCATTTCATTATCTCATAACCTCAAAAATTTTATTAAATACAACTTAATTCAGCTGAAGAGGTGGTAGACTTTTATAATATAGCTGTACTTCATAAGGTCTATATGTGTAGCAGCCTCGCATTATGTTGACTCTTTATGTCTGTAAATGAAATTATAGATTGACCTGTGTGCAGTATATTTCTTAAATTAAAAAGAAAATCATTCAGGGTCTCAGTCATAGAAAGCCCAAGGATAAATATTACTTTTATTTATTTAGCAAAGTAATTGAGTTGCAAAATTTGTAATATAGCCAATTTTTTAAAAATAATCTGGCATTTAGTTTCTATTTTTGTTAAAAAAAATTTTTCAAAAATATATAGAAATCTTTCTGATTAAGATTTATTATTTTGAAATAAACTGGTGGTCATTGACTAACAGTTAAAAGCAAGGAATGAAATCTTAACTATTATTTGAGTTAAGTAATCATTGCTATCTATCAGAATTTGGTGAAAAATTTTTTTAATAAGACATATTATCAACACTAAGAGTCATAATTATATTTTTCTCTGATCATTAATTTAGTTGTTGTATCTACATACTTAGTGTATAAATTCCTAAACTGTTTTGCTTTCTTTTGCTGTCTAATAAGATGACAGCTTCTGTTTTTCCATATTGATTTATCTATCTTGAGTTTATGAATTACTCACAATTTTTGTGTTGAATGGTAATGTGCCTTACCTTTTAGCCTATAAGTTTATGATAATTGCTAATAATAATGCAGTGATTCAATGTAAATGTAATACACAGGGATGAAAATTATGTAATTAATTAAAACAAAAGAGTAATGATTTTTCTTTTTTTCAAATTCAAGTATGGTGATGATAATAATTCAGTTTTTAGTTGTAATGATGATGTTTCAAAATAATTGAATTTTCTAACTAAAAGTGTTTTAATTTAGGTGCCCCATTATTTTTTGTTTACTTTTTTTCTCAGTAAATATCATGCACTTGGTTAAAATTTGAATAGCGTTTTTGGGAAAGGAAAGACATAAAATCTGTTAAAATGGAAAACTTTTTATTAGGACCTATGCTATCACCTTATTTTTATAAATTCATTTGAAAGCTCAGATTAAAATTTATGATTAAGAAATTTAAAGAATATTTCAGTGGTTCTTATCCATCTTTCAAATAGATTAAAACTGTTCATATATTTAAAACAGTAATAAAAATGGAAGGAAGTCCTTTTCATTTTACATTTTCAAGTGACAACTCTATTTACGTATAATAAAAGCTTATGCATCTGTCAGCTGGTGCTGTATAGAGTAGACAGTTTGATCTAAAGTTGCCAAATTTGGCACATGTATATATGTAGGAGTGTGGACCTTTGGAAAGCAGGAGTATGCACCTCAGAGTGGTTTTTTTTTAGATTGTTATTAAAATCTTAATTACAAGCTAAGTTTTTTCCGCCTATAACTTCTTAAAATATTATTCCACAAAAAGTGATTTTTACACCATTTTTGAAATTCTAAAATTTATCTTTTTGATGATACAAATTTAGTTGTTGGTAAGTCTTTACCTTAATTAAAAAAAAAAAATTAAGTATATTTTTTTAAAATGTTTATTTAAATATGATCTGCAACAATACTCTCCAGTGTTGTAATGAAAACCAAATCTATTTCTTTGTTTCATCAGTTCTTTAAATTGAATATTTTGCGTCTGTTATTTCTGAGACATTTCTTTAGTCAGGAATTTCATCTTATACCTAAGCTCTGAAAGCCAGTGTTTTTATGTCTTATGGGCATTTTTTTCCTGTGTGTATGTGTGAATTTTAGCATAAAATAATTTTTATTTCTCGATGAGATCTCTCGTGACGTATTTTATGTGCACATAAATTATTTAAGTGGTTGCTATAATGTTTAAAGCTATAGATATATTGTGTGCATTTTTATAAGAAAATTAAAAAATAATCCGTCATGGTATGATGGGTGCAAATTGCCTCTTCACTCGAGAGATTTCCCATCAAATTTGATGTGTTTAAATATATATATATGCGAGAGAAATGTTTAACATTGATTGAAAACAAATAAAATAAACTTATGTTTTATGACAGGAAATATATATTTTTTATTTACATATTTCTTTATTCAAAAAATTTCTTGGTCTAAAAAAAATCTAGTAGATATAATGTAGATAGAAAATCTAGTTTCAAAACAAAACACTTCTCTGCTTGTCAAATGTTGACAAAAAATATTATCAAATTATGTCATCAGGATTGCAATAAATAATGAGATGCATCGTGACATTCAAACTATATCACACACATGATATACCACTGACATAATTTACTACGTTCTATTAAAAAAAGGGAAATTAATTTTAAATATATGAGTAATATAATTTAAAATTTCTCGGGAACTATTGATCATAGCGAGATAAATTTTATATCAATCAAAAGCAAATTTTATTTCATTATTTTAGAGCTATTAGATTTGAAATTAGAACGCCAATTACTCTTTTAAATTTAAAATTATTGAAATTTAGGTTCTCTAACAATGAAATAATGCTGTTTAACGTCTCGCAGTACTACGGCTTGAGTTTTATTGTTGGTGACGTCAGAGCGTTACCGAGAGATCTGGGCTATTATATTAGTGATGGTAATTTTCTTTATTTTAAGAATAAAAATATCTGTACCTAATTAAATTCCATTTATTTATGTGTTATTGGAGTAAAGTATGCACTTTCTCTTCAACTAAATACTGCAATTACTGTTAATCATTAGAATCATGTGTGTGCTTTAAAATTTCACTGAAAAAGAAATCTAAAAAGATTTTTTGCAGCTTGTGTATGTTACAGTTCCCTGTCTTCCCTTCTTCTTATGTTTCTCTGAACATGTGATAGCTACATTTCAGAATTATATTTGGTATACTATATATTTTGGTTGTGATGAGTTTCATATTTTCTATATGTATTTAGTTGTGCATTTCATAAGAAAATGTTATTTTATAAAATAGCAAAATTATCACTATAACAGCTCTATAACAATTAATTTTTTATTCATTAATATGCAATAATAAGCTTAAATATGTACTTTATAATTAGTAAAATAATGTGTAATTGTATTTTAAATTAGAATTATGCATCACCAAAATAAAAGTCATTCTCCATTAAATCTCATTTTTAGAGTAACTCTGCCTAACACCTTTTTAATAATTGAATGCTAAATCATTAGCTTCATACGATGAAAAATATTCAGTGCATTTTCATTCTATTTATCCATCAGAATTTCCTTCTAACATCAATACATTTTTGTGCATTGCTTTCTCTTGTATTTTTTAATTCATTTCTTAGTCTTTTATAACAATTTAATGCTTTAAGCTTACCTTAAATGTGATAATAAGTTGCATAAATATATTAAAGTTGCCTTGCATAGCTTAATTAATACTTTTTATATGATGATCGAAACGGCTGGTCGCCACAAGCTGCTAGTAAATCTATAAAAACATTCACAGAAAAGTGTTAGCAATTTTGTTTTTAACCTCTAAATATTATCAGACATCATCTGTCATGAAGCATTTTGTTATTTTCTTCTATTCTGTATAAAAACCCCAAATATTGTACAAAGATCTTCACAAAATAGAAAATTATAGGAACCTGGGTCATAATCAGATTTTTTGTGTCCATGCTTTCAAACATGGTTGAAATATAATGCCATTTCTCATGACTTTTCAATTTAACAGCAAGCATTTTTAGCATTGCAGCACTGGTAATTCTTTAAACTAATGCGGTACTTCTACAAATGAATGGTAACGAGCAGGCTGTATGGTTATCATTTTGGCACTAAGAAGAAAAAAATGAACTAACTATTTGCTTTAGTTCTCATGTTCACTACCTGAGATTATATTATCTTAATTTTTCAGCAGGAAATATTTTTGGTATTTAGTAACTAGTCTAAAGAAGAATCGTATTTTAATAAACATTATTTTTTTTTATCTATCTGGATGACTTTTCCTCAACTATTCAGGCTTGCTGGTTGATGTATGTTATAATATTTTAATATGTTCCCTCATAAGTTATTGTGTAATCAAATCATCCATTTCGCTTTCACTCTTCTGCTTGTGTGATACCGTGATATACTTTTGTTTCTGTTTTGCATTTCTGCGATTGGTTCTTTCTAATGTATTGCTAGTTGTGTGTATGCGTATTATTTTCTTTTCCTTTGAGTTCTGTTGCTGCTTCGTGCCTGTTATTAAATGCTTATTTGAACCTCTTACTAATGGTTACTTTATTAATGTACTATCAGATTTGTGTCTGTCTAACATGGGCTCTTAGCTTGCCAACAATATCTTGGATCTGATTGTTGCAGATTTCTTAACGAAAGTTGTAGTAGAAAATCTTGTGCACATTGGCAGAGTACTTAAGAAATAAATTTTAAAAAGCATGAAAAACAGAAATGATGAATCAATTGACCCTAACTTTTGTTTTTGCAAAACATATAAATATTCAATTCCAAAATTAAGTATGAAAAAGAAAGAACATTGTTCACAACGAAAGTAAAGATCTCCGAGAAGTTCAAAAATAAATTATTTCTAGTATAACTTCCATTTGATGTTAATGGAGTTCCGGGCAATAATTCAACATCAAATTAAAAAAAAGAAAAGAAACTGCTAAACTCGCCTAAAAAAACCCCTGTCATAACTCCTATTTGATATTAAATCATCACAGAATCAAAACAGCATCCCTAATTTGTAGACAAACCGTCTGAATCTCTTTGGGACGTAGCCAAACCAAACCACATGATCGTCACCGATTTCACTGGGTATTTCTGTTATAGATAAATTTCCTGCATACTTATAAATGTTACAATTTCAGTGTATTGATTGAAAGTATACGAGAGTTTATGTGTTTCTAACCTGTTGTTTCTCTTTCATTCATCTACAAAAGCAGGAAAATCTTTGCCCTTGATGTTGACATCAGTTTCAAGTACAGCAGACTTAGTTATCGCTAAGTGCTTATCTCTTCAAGCTGAATCATCTGAGAGTTCCACAGAGGGAGCAAATCCTTGCGAAAGGGGTTCTTCTGCCGAGCGGTCAAATGAAGTTTCTGTCCAATCCACAGAATCTAAAAGTGTTGTGGTGCTTCTGAGAAAGGCTGTTTTCAATAAATTGCACTTAAAGGTTCAAAGTATTTTTCATCTGTATCCACCGTGGTAAGATTTCTTTTGAATTTCGATTCCCAGCTTGTTGTTGAGTTTTTACTGCCATTTTAACACATTGACTGCCGATCCTGCGTCGCCGTAGGATGTCGCATCTTGCCTAGGAGCTGATCACGCTCTGGTACGGGAAACACTATGTTTCAATATTTATTTTCTGGTTACATTTTTACTTTCTTGTATACAAAGAGAAAGTATTGTAATCGTCAAAAAATTCGAACTCGAGAGTTTGATGAATCTCCACGTTTTAGACCTCCCTGAGTCCGAAAAGCACAATTTTGGAATTATGTCTGTGTGTCTGTGAACACGATTACTCGAAAACTATTAGAGCTACGGTGATGAAATTTGGTATGTGGTCTTTAAACATAATTTGTAGGTTTCTATCAAATTTTGAGCAAAATCCGTCCACGGGAAGTCTGTCTATCTGTCCGCGGTCATGCGAACATTATAACTCAAAAACTTGAATAGCTAGATGAATAAAATGTGGTACGCAGTTTTATCATCATGAATGTAGGTCCGTATCAAATTTTGGGCCAAATCCGTCAAAAGGTTGACTGTCTGTATAAGCTATCTCCACGTGCATGCGTATTGAACGCAATCTTCTGTGCACGATATTTATTGACTCCTGCTTGGTGCTTTTTTTTCATCTGATTCTCCATGTACATGCGTACTTGGTAGCAATCTGGGCACGCGGAAGGATTGTCCTTGAGCCAAGAATGAGTAGAAATCGGTATTCATTTAATTGGAACACATCTCTTCGAATTTGATTTTTTACCTAAATATTTTCTGACAGTCATTGGATCCTGGGTTACAATAGGTTCGAATTTTTTTATCCATGCGGGGGCAGCACCTTTTTCGAGAAGTATACAAGAAAGTTTAGGGAGACCACGCCCGCTGGTTGGTACATATGCTAGTATTAGCATGAATCGAAGTTAGAAACTAGTTGTAAATGTATGTGATTTTGAATTTTTCACTTACTGAAAATATAACATGAGTTGTTTATTTCTTAGAGGAAGTCAGTTGGCATATAGGTGCAACCTACTCCTGTGTCATGGCATTAGCTATCAACATTGCTTCACATGACCGGCAGTCAATGTGTCAAGACTTTCTTTTAGAGTCCTTCACCTTTTACACTGAAATTGATTGGCAGATGACTGAGTTCAAATTCATTCAGTCTAACTTTTAAATTTTTACACCATTTGATTACTAACAAAAATTTTAAAGAAAAGAACTCGAAGCCAATCCAACAATTTCCACAAAATTCTTTTGATACAGAATTTTTATAGGTATAAAACCCTTTCTTAATGCTGCTATCTGTATACCAGCAGTTCTTGAGCTGATAGTTTTATCTTCCTAGTACGAAATTACATCATTGTCTTATTCACACATTTATGAAATGATTTCTACACATTTTATGAAATGATTCAACAATGTGGCAGCATTTGTCTTTTTGTTCTTATTTTTGGTTGTTTTCTGTTTGAAAATCGATAAATCATGTATATACCACTACTGTCTATTTTAGTTACCACCTAGAAATCTCTGTAAAGATAATACTTAATAATAGCTATAAAGTTTAGCTTATTATTTCCCTGTAATTTATTTTAATTGAATATAATTAGTATTCTAATAAATTTTTCATGCATATAACAAAGTATGGTGTTGTCACTTGCAGGCAAATGGCAAGAATTTGAGCTAGATAGGTTTCAGAAATTTCGCAAGATTAAATATTAATCTTCTCAATTTATTATTATCTGACTTTTATTATTAGACACTTTCATTTAACTTGACTTGTTTCATGCTTGTAAAGATGAAATTTTGTTACATTTTTTTTTTTACTTGTTTTTTGATAAACTAGAGATTTTAAAAATTTTGTGCACTCATTTATTTTCAATTTTGATACACCATTATAATATTTTCAGAACTTTATTATCAGATAACAAATTAAATTCTACCTGACCCCATCTGGGAGTGAAATTGAGAAAATAATTGAGTGATATTTATAATGATGAATTGCAAATTAAATATGACAGATTAGAAAATAATTGAAATAAAAAAATCTCATTTTTAATGCATTTTAGTTTTAAGAAGAGTTCTTCTTAAAATTAGTATTCTTTTGATGTTAATATGATGTAGTATTCTAATTTTATTTATTTATTCTTACTGTGTTTTTCATCTTAATTGCTTTGGATTAATATAATTTCTTTCTAAAGTAAAATGGTTTAATAGAAGTCAGTTAATTATTTTTATATGGATTATTAAATTTCTGACTACACAATCTTCTTATTTTAAGCAACAGAAATAGTTGATATTTCAGAACAAAAGATTGAATTGAGTTGCATGAAACAGTGGAGTAAAATCTATTAAACTTTACACTGTGGATCATTCTCATAAATTTAACATTCTCGTACTAATACATTTTAATAAATTTGATTGAAATGTTTCTAAAATCTGTGCTTATTACTGTAGACATTTTACAAATGGTTTTTTATTGCAGGCAAACTTTACACCTTCCTCTGATATCTCGCCCAGTTATTCTCTGTGCCAAATTCATTGACTTCAATTCAGGTGAAGGTGAAGTGATGCAAGACAAAATTTCATATAGTCATCCAAGTAAGATATTAATAATGTTTTATTATGATATAATAGAACAATATTAATGAATAATATAATAACAACACAATGATATAATATAGAATAAATGAGAATCAGAAAAATATATAGTTTTGGAATGAATGACATGAGAAAACTATAAAATATACAGTTGCCAAAATCAAAATGTATTTTATCCTACTGTCCCTCCTTAATCAAACCCAATGTTTTGTTTTTAAACCTGTCTGAAAACAAAATTTTCAAAAGAATATATATATTAGTATTCCTTTATTTAATGCATCTACTGACAGTTCTTGAGACTTTATCTAAAGCAGTTCATTTCTTTTGCATTCATGTATATGGGGATATACATTATTGTGCATATATATGTTATGTTTATCAATGTACTTGGCTCTCTTGCTCTAAAAATTTTTCATCAAGCTTATATGTTGCATGGGGATCTATTATTTTACAGTCTAAATCTGATAAAATATTTTGAAACCACTTTGCTTCAGTCACAGCTGAGCTTGCTGTGATGTACTTCAATTCAGTACATGATAAACCACAGTAGCTTGCTTTTTTATAGTCCATGACACAACAACAGTGGTGGTTCTTCACACAGGTGCTTCAAGATTTTGAGGTGGAATCTCAAAATCTATTCAATGCAAGGTGCCCTACCTGTTGAAATTGTATTTTTATTCATTGTAATTGCATCATTTTTATTGTAATTGTTTTATTATCATTGATATTTTGTAAAACAACTGACCACTAGATGGCAGTGCAGATCTTTGTTCCATCAGTGTTTTTTAGACAGTTGCCTGTGAGAACACGAACAATAATGTTGTTCGTAGAGTGTTTGTGAATAAATATGATTTAGTTTTTTATGATATGGAGTCGGATTTGTGTTTCGAATTATGGTATGCATGGCCATTTGGGATGACATGCCAACAGTTCCCCAAATGTATATCACATTGCTAAGTTAACTGTGAATTTAGGACATTGGTTAGGGAGAGGGGCCTGAAAACAATTTTGCATATGCGTTCTCATATTGCCGAAATCCACCACTGCACAACAGAATTACAAACCTTAAAAAGATATCCAGATGTTGCTCGTCTGTCACATCAAAAGCCCATGAAATAACTGATAGCAAAACATATATCTGATCTTGATTGAAGCATTATATAGATGTGTGTAAAAAATTCCATTACATGCTGCCAAATACCAGGAAAAAAAGAAAGAAAATTGCTACACACCTGGAACTAAAAACCAAACATATATTTTAAAATTTAATTTCTCTCTGTGGCTCTTTTATAGCATGGCATGGCTGTTTCCATCACTGAGTTTTTATATAGACAATTAGGGTGGTTCAATTTAGGTAGATCCCTTATAGCAAGTCTACTTATTTGTTTTGAACACCTGTTATAGCAAGTCTACTTATTTGTTTTGATCGCCTGTTGAGAATCATAGAAGAGAAACTCCAAAAAATCGGTTTTTGAGTTAGGACCGCCCTGTGGGCACCTAAATCAATTCTTTTTAACCTCGGAAGAGGCAGAAGGATTTCTCAACTCCTTATCTCTAGAGGGTGATGCATGTTATACGAAAACAAACTTTCAAACACTGTTTTCTACTGGCTGATGAATTTCGGACTTTTGCCACGACGATTGTCGACAGGTGATATGTGTCGTGTAGCTGCAAAAATGGTCACATCCAAAAAAAAGAAAAAAATGGGGGTGGGGGAAAGTGGATTTTTTTGTCACATCTGCCCAGACTAAGATTTTAAAAGGGGGAAAAATGCATGGCATTCAAAGCACCTCGGCCTCCTGTTTCATTATGCAATTCTGTGGTGTTGCTACCTTTGGGAATGTCTTTATTTTTATTTATTTTGCTCGTTCCACAGACACTCAGGCAACGTTTGGTTCTTTTTAGAATTGATATGTGTTTTAAAGGTAGAGACATTTTGATTGATCATTTTTTTATTGATGTGTGTTTTAAAGTACGAATATATTTGATTAAGTAATTGTAAAGAATGAACGTTTATTTTTAAGGAAGCAGCATTCTTTTTGTTTTAAAGAATGAACATTTATTTTTAATGAAGCAGTTTTCTTTTAATTAATGTGTGTTTAAAGAAAGTATTTTGTGTTCTGTTATGTGTTTTAAGAAAGGATTTAGTTAAGCTTCAATTGAAGTGACTTTCTTGGCAAATTACAGTATTATTCATTTGTGTTTTAAATATTCATGTGCTTAGGATGGTTTTTTAATTTTTGCGTACTTTAATTGGGGCTTTTAAGGTTTTTTAGGGTTTTTTGGGGTTTTCTTGATGTAGTTTGCTTTGTTCCTTCAGTGCAGGACGAGCAGGGATGAAATCGCCGTCGCGAGGGATGACTTGTTGTTTTTGCATCCGGTAGGATGTCCACAAGATGGCGAATTTTTCGGAGTGGGTGTCAGGCGGATATGGACGGCGTCCCCTTCGGACTCTTGACCAATTGAAAACGGGGTCTTACGTCACTGTGACGCGTCTTTCGGCGACGGTATTTTAGGGGGTGCGCGAGGCGCGAATCTCTCTTCTCTTCTCGGCTCTACTCTTGGCACTGTCCTTGGGACTTCTCTTGGCTTGGCTTCGGCCACCCAGCCCCGAGCCCACGGGGGTGCTGGGGAGTTTAGCGTCTTGGCGGACGTGAGACGACGCTCGCGTAAGAAGGTACTTAATCGCTGTGCATCCGAAAAGCAATAGCAATGGTGAGGCTTTGACAGCAAAGATTGGAATTAGTTAGCATGATGGAAGTCCCGTATTGAGTTATTTTTTTTGCTTCGGATGGGACTTTTCGAATCTGAGTTCTTCGTCTGAATAAGGCAGTCTGGCTGCGATGTCACGGATGCGAGAATTGGACCATGCCTCGAGCGGGACTATTCCCTCGGTATGCTGAGGTGCATTGCTGTCTCGTCTGTTCTGGGTGATGCTCGGGATGGTGCAGAAGATGACTCGGAGTGCGGCGCGGGAGGTGTAAACTTCTTACAAAGGTTTTCTGCTTCGGGCCAGGCTGAGTGGGATCCCGCCGGAGAATCTGAAAAGAAGGGTTGATTCACCGATGGACGGCCGTTAGTTGGAAAAGGCGTGCTCCTACTCGATGGAAAGGTGCCTGATGTGTTCCCGACCCTCGGAAAATGGAATCCATTGATGTGCGAGAAGGCGGTGCAGCCCGGTGACCAGATAAGTGGAGACTTTCATTTCGTTTATCTTTTCCTTTTAACACTTTCTAATTTGGGGTCTAGTTACCTCACGAAATGTCTGGGCCGGGTCTAGGAAGTTTTACTACGGGATGAAAGAATTTAAGCTGTTTCTGTAAATATTGATTAGCCAGGAAATGTAATTGAATCATGTGAATGCTATTGTGCTGTTTTTTTTTAAAAAAAAAAATGTTCTTACTACCTTTTTATGATTGTGTGTTAAGAATGCAAATTAACTGAATAAATTGTAATTGATTTAATGTCAAATGGGGACTGAGTCGCGTGATTAAAAATTCAGTAAGCGATTAAAATTCTCTAGAGGATGGGTTGAGAAACTGTGTATTTCCTAATACAGATATGATGGGTTAATGTTTTTATGACTGCTCACAGAGTTAAATTTCCTTGTTGATGGGACTAAACAGATGGCGGTTAATTGAATCTTTTGAAATAATAAGTAGTGCAAGTAAGTTGATTTAACAGAAGTTATAGAGGTCTTAAAAGGGATTTAGAGGAGTTTCATTTCCGCGACTCATTCCTCATCTCGTATTTTTATATTTTCTGTGTCTCAATGGTAGCAGTAGTTAAGTAATTGATATGCAGGCTGGGCGCCCACCATTCCTTTTTTTTAAAACTTATGCAATTCCTAAATCTGTTTAATGTATAATCATATTATTACTTAGAAACTTAATAAACGTTATATGATTTAAAAGTTACTTACTGTATTCCTTTTTTTTCACACATGGGATTCATCCTTAAAGATGATCTGAGGCTTTGGTTAGTACTTTGGGTTATTGCACTTAAATAAATACACAACGCAACTCACCATCATTATATTGTGATAACCTTTAGCAAATTGAATTTCCTTTACCCTTTGAATGCCTTTTGATAAATTTGGTGAACGCTTTAAGGAGTTTTGATTTTGGTGAAAATTTTAGATTAACTCAAGTGGTAAAAAGTTTGAAAAAAGGTTAAAAGGTAAAACTACGACAATTCATGGTGGTGAGGTATGAAGAGGGTCAAATAGACTTAAAATTTTTGAAAAACATATATGTGAAAAATGTCTATGCCACTTTTTCAGCCATAAAATACACAAAATAATATATACAAATATACACAAAACAACCTAATAGTTCTCTATAAGGATTTATTATCAATTCATTCTTTTTTTGGGGGGGAGGGGGGGCATTTTTGTAGATTGAAGTTGGTTTCAACTGAATCATTGACTACAGAAACCACATGAGACAATAATATCAAAATGCTGGTAGCTTTAAAATACCGATTGCTTTAAAAAAAATATTAATTTTTCCTGGTAGATTTTATATACTATTAATGAACTTTACTTGACCCTTGCTATTTCTTTATGTATGTACCCTTTTAAAATGCAACAACAGCATAAACACAATTTTGAAATGAATAATTCACTCTGCTGGTAGCATTAAACTACTGATTACATATTTAAGAAAATAATAATAATTTTTCCTGGTAGATTTTATTATACCTACTAGCTGTATGGCCCGGCGTTGCACGGGCTAAATCGAATAATACCTGAGGTCACGTGACACATGCCTAATGGTGTTATAATATTGTTGAAGTGTGTTGTATTAGTGCTTTCACCTCCTGCTTCATCTGGGTGTAGATGAGAGGTCCTGTGATAAATTTGGCCATGAATTCTGAAGCAATACGCTCCTCTCCCTGTAGACGGTACAATCTGTGCACCCATTGAAGCACTGGTACGACCTTATGTTATTTTGAAATGCACTGATAATTCATCGGAGCCATCCATCAATCGTTTCATTCCCACTGGATAAACTGAAGCCTGCTCAATTATATTTCCATTATGACAACAATAAGTGTAAATTCCTCTGGTATTCTTTTCATCCCGGAAATACAACCCTCCGCATTTCAGTCAGAAATTGTCCATTTCTCTACAGTTGTGTTCTTCAGTTCAGAACAGTTCTAGCTGCATAAAAAGTTTGTATCGGATGTTGTTTTTGTCCTTCAATAACATTTAGACTTCCTTCTCTTGCATGTTGTACCATGGCTGACAATCGGCTATTTCTTTGTTCGTCTGTTCCTGCTGCTCTTCTTTCCTGGCCACGTTGTCCCATTACTGCCAATCGGCTATTTCTTTGTTCGTCTGTTTCTTCGGCTCTTCTTCTCTGGCCACGTTGTGCCATTTCTGCCAATCGGCTATTTCTTTGTTCTTCTGTTTCTTCGGCTCTTCTCTGCTGGCCACGT
This sequence comes from Araneus ventricosus, assembly GCA_013235015.1. Classification (NCBI taxonomy): domain Eukaryota; kingdom Metazoa; phylum Arthropoda; class Arachnida; order Araneae; family Araneidae; genus Araneus; species Araneus ventricosus. The sequence goes on along the minus strand of BGPR01001007.1, from coordinate 37,220 downwards.
TGTCCCATT